>CP045906.1:1822311-1859284 GCA_013387185.1 Caligus rogercresseyi
TCATACTTCGGAGCGCGTTCAGCTGTGTATCCTGTGAAAAAGGGGAAGATTTGCAGTATTCAACTGGTTAATAAGATTGGTGAACCAAGGGTGGGGCAATACAAAACAAACATGTAGCAGTGTGACTAATCAAGGACGTCACTGGAGACCGATTATTCTATCTATCTATATAAAATCAATCTGCAAAACTCTCTTACAGACGCAAATCGGGAACGAAGTATTGATCATATAAGTAACTACTTTTAGGTATTATTGAGGTTGCATTTAATATTATTGTGTTTTGTTACAAGAAAAAAACACGTTTGCCTTTTTATTTGCAAGTTCCTTAAATAATTTGATAACAATATTGGAATGCTATTTTCCAATCACAGTAACTCTCTAAAAAAAAATTAAATTTTTGACACTTGTAAATAATTATATGTAAATAAAAGCAAATCTGTTTTTTTTTCTTCGGAACAAATAACAATAATATAAATGCAACCTCAATAATCACCTAAAAGTAGTTACTTAATATGATCAATACTTCGTCCTACTAATTGATCTTTTATTTACTTAAATGCAGATATCGAAATTATAAAAACTGTTCTGAAATGCATTGACAATACCAAAATATATTACACATTGATTATAGTCAATACACTCGAAACAAAAAAATATATAGCCGCTTAAATAGTACAATAAAAAAGGATCAACTTTTTGAAATATAAAGCCGATTTTTTCGAATAGTACGAAAGATATAAAATTATAAAAACGGATTGAAATGCTCAGATTTAATAGAAAAATAAAATACTTCTGACATTTGTGGTTATTATTACTTTCCACAAAGATAACTGTGCCTGAACCATTAGAAATGATGAAAATCCTATTTTTGAAAAAAAGGCCATAAAGTCCAAACCTTTTTTCGGACGATATTTTGAGTGGCATTTTTGGAATCTACGTAAAAAATGGACTCAATTTAGAATTTTCAGCCCAGGGGCAAAATCCTGTTACATAGTGTTTATTAGTATACAGCGTAAGAAATTAATGCCTAAATACTTTTTTGACGGCTACGTTTTATACCAAAAAAAAGAGACATCTTGTGTCCCTCAGGAAATCTTTGATAGGAATGGCACATAGACGCATATTGAGACAAAATTGTAATTATTCCGAAAAAAGGGTGTTTGTTTTTATTCACGACGTGAGGATCCAAAAATATGTTACATATATAAATGTTTTTATGGAACTGCAATATTGTTTTTAAATCAATTTTGAACTTATGATTTGACTTAGTGAGATCCTTAACAAATGGATATGCACTAAACAATATCAAATTGTACATTTTATGTAATATTATATTGATTCATCTTACATGATTTATTATATTTATAATAATAAATATATTAATTATTATTACTAATAACAGATATCGGAACCACTCTTAAGACTGAATTTTAAAATAGCAAACGCAGAAGTTGCGTCTTATGAAAGGAATTATTCGTTGAGACTGGATTTTACTATTGAAGATGCATAAAGCTTATCTCAAAACAAATGGCAAAGTTTATTTTACAACAAATGACAATGCAAATCTATGTCACAACAATGAAAATGGACTTTTTGTTTTTATTTGAATTATTTTTTTTTACTTTATTACTTCTTTTATTGAAAGAAATTTAATTAATTAAAAAACGTTTACTTCATAACAAAATCCTTGGTCCCGAAGTTTGGGAAAAAACAAGATAAATAAATGTTAAATCTGCAACCTCATATATTTTGATAATGTGACAAATCACACGAGCAAGAATTAACATATGGTTAGGAAAAATTAATTGATTGTATACTGTAACTGCTATCACGGTAACAATTCTTATTTGCAGTGGTGGACACTTCCGCTCATTATTCCGCTCGTCCGCTCTTCCGCTCTGAGCGGAGGAGCAATGTGAGCGGAATGCAAGAGCGGATCATCTTTGTGAGAAGTGAGCGGAATGTGGTGAGCAGACCCTTTAAAATAACTTCCGCTCATCCGCTCACATAAAAAAAGTTTCCGTTATTAAAAAGGATTACTCATAGAAAAAAGACTACTTTTTCTCGCTTTTTGCTCTAAATGTAATGCCGCTAACGTGGCATGGACTAAAAGGTGTGCCACAAATTGTTTATTCTTGTCTAGACACGTGCAGCAGTGTTGCCACGCGTAGCCACTCAGTTTCACGTCGTGCGTTATTGTGTATACGCAGAGAGAATAAGTGACAATCAGTCCTTTTCTTAATATATAAAATGTGTACCCCGGTCATAACAAAGAGGTTGCGGCCCTGCACCCCCACTACAAGCTGGTGGCGGTCAAGAACATGACCAAGTCCAGGCCCAGACTGACACCATCCAACGGCGCATGGTGGAGGAGCTAGCAGCCAAGTCTGGAGTGGAGGAGAGCCAGCTGGAGGAGAGGGACGCATCTGTGGAAGATGATCCGTTCCTGCAGTATGTTTCACGCCAATTTTTTACAGCAGTCCTACTTCAATTTCAATTTTAAATTATAATAAATTACCGTTAAATGTTAATTTCGTAACTTAGACTAATTACAATTGTTAAATTTAATTTCGTAACTCAGACTAATTACAATTAAAATGAATTATTGATAACAATATTATAATATTTATTGAACGTTTTCAGGCCTTGAGGCAGCATACATGGATGAGATGGAGGCCAGCCAGAGGATGCTAGCAAGAAGATCCTGAACGACATCCAGGCCTGGAACAAGAGGCACATCAAGGCCTCCATGGAGGTGACAAGGGGCATGTTCCCCCTAACCACAGGGAGGCCTGGATGGAGCTTTTCATCAAGTCAACACGCCGCTCCCCCAGCTCTGCTGCGGTGGAGCGGCTGTTCAGTATGGCCTCTGACGTGCTGAGGGCCAAGAGGTCGTGCCTCACGGCCGAAAACTTTGAGAACTTGATTTTCATGAAGGGAACATGGACATCATACAAGCACATCATGTCCCTCAAAATCCAGGAGGAGGAGGAGAAGTAGTGATTTTTTTACTGTTTCTTTTCTTTTTTTAAAGATTGTTTTGTCATAAGTAATATTTTATAATTTCATTAAACGGTTTATTACCTAATTATTAAGCCATTCTACTTTTATTTATTAATATTTAGTAGTTATTACTTATTTGAAGATATTACTTAGATAAATATCCTACAATAGGTGTTTCTTATAATTACTTATTTATAAATATTAATAATTAGTTTAATATTTTAATAACTAAATAATATTAATATTTATGAACAATTATTTACAATAAACACCTATTTTAGGCTATTTATAAGCTGGAGCGGACTTATAGTAAAAAATTGGTGATCGGACCTAAAATTATGAGACCTATTCCGCCAACCTGAGCGGAAGAGCGAAATGAATGAGCGGAACAGGTACTCAAAAATGAGCGAATAGCGGGAGCGGATCAGTTGCCCCAAAGTGAGTAGATGAGCGGTGAGCGGAACAGCAAAAAAGTGAGCGGTGCCCACACACTGCGTTATTTGCCTTCCAAAAGGCCACTACATCCGGATAAGGGGTCCTCCCACCATTGTGCACAGCAATTTTGAGTTATCAATATTGCTGGAGTGTATCCTGTACGTATTTGACTTAGCTTACTGCCATACAAATGTTGGGAGGGTTTGCGTTTGGACTGTATGAGGCATTATCTCCCTTTTTGTTGCCCATTAGACATTGTTCTTTGCATTTAGCCGGTTACCATTCCTGAACCGGATCAACAACATGGTTATAGATGGTATACAGGTTAGGTAGAATTAGTGAAATATGGATTGTAAGTGCAATATCTTTCTAAATATGAGTCTGAGAGGTTTTGTTATGATATAAAATTATGTTTCACGGACATTTGTACATCTGTTGTATTATTTTCTCAATTTTTGTTTAAAACACGACGAAATGGACCTTTAAAGCAAGCAAACGGCCATCCTCAAGCTGTTAGATTCTGGCCAGTCCCACAAGGCTATCATGAAAATGCTTGGGGTAAGCCGTACCTTCGTCTGGCGTACCAAAAAAGTTATCAAAGAGACGGGCAAATCACAAAGAGGCCTGAACAAGAAAGGAAGCGATCAGTGAGGACACCAAGCCGACCAAGGCCGTCGCCGGCAAGATACTTCGTAACTCGGCCCGCTCCATAAATATTACGGTTCAGGAGTATAACATATCTGCGAGGACCATCTGGAGGGTGGTAAAAGCTGACCTGGGCATGAATCCGTTCATGTACAGGAAGATTCATATACTAAACGAGGCCATCAAGTTCAAGAGGAAGGCTAGATGAAAGTTGCTTCTCAAATGGTACGCAGTCAACCCTAGTGTCGTTATGATCTTCTCTCATGAGAAACATTTCGAGACCACAAAGAAGATCAATCCTGTGAATGATCGTATATTGTTCAGGGATGCCTCCAAGATCCTAAAGAATATCAGAAATGTCTACCAGATGCAGAAGCCGGCATCTGTGATGGTCTGGGGGCAAGAAAATCACCTTTGCTCCGGATTCCGACGGTGTTAAAATCAACAAAATCATGTACTTGACTTCCTGAAGACCAAAGTATTCCCGTGGATCCAGGAAGAGTTTGGTGGAGTCCCTGTCTGCTTCCAGCAAGACGGAGCTCCGACCCATACTGCAAAGATTGTACAAGACTGGTGTGCAGCCAATTTTTACCACTTTTGGAGCAAGGAACTTTGGCCTCCCTACCTCCTGATTGCAACACCCTTGACTTTGCATGTAGGGGATGGTGCAAAGGAAGGCAATGCTAAACCAAAGGCCATCAAGGACCAGCTGATGGCTGCAGCTGAGGCTGCTTGGACAAGATTCCCGAGGAAATTGTGCGTAACAGTTAAACTACAGTGGTCAAGAGACTTAGGGCTGTGGTCTGAGCAAATGGTGGACTCGTGGAATAATTTGGTATTTTTGTAATAAATATTTTGAACCAGGTTTTTGTCAACAAAATTTATAAAATAATATATTTTCAAATTAAGTATTTTGGGAGCTATTACGTCATTTTCATGTTTCACTCATTCTGCCTAACCCTGTATGTAACAGACACAACTATTGCTGGCCTTACACGTTGATATCGTAAATTTATGTTCCTGTAATAAATTCTAATAAACATAATCATTTTATTGAATATTTAAAGAAGGACATTGCCTAAATAATTAAATTAAAAACACACCAGGCTTTCAGGATAAAAGTATGAAGTATATTAATCCATCTTAAAAAATCACTGTTCCAAGAATGTTTGAAGCATCTTGACATTTCAAACATTTTCCTGAATTTTTTATATAGGAATTTTTTTGAAAAAGTTGTCACTTTTTTGGAATATCTTTTCTAAAAAAAGTCGTCACTTTCAGAATGACGAATGAACAAAATATACTGAAAGTCCCGGCCCGGTCCGTATCCTGGAAAAAAGTGGTACTTATATATATATATATATCCATGTATACATATAAAGGCAACTTTATGGAGAAAAAGGGAGAAAAACTTATACTTGTATGAAATATATTTTAACATTAGGTTAGACATTTTTAAGTAGCTTTCTTTATCATCAAAGTCTTAGGTGGATATTTTAACAATAGAGCATAGCACGCCCCATTCACTTTGTAAATGTTTTACATAAGAAAGTACCCCTGTAAAATACTAGAAGTTTTCCTTTTTTGGGATAACAAAAAAATTATAAATAATTTTAAAAGACTATTGTTCAATTTTTTGGAATGTAGGACATGTAGAATGTAGGGCTTGAGATGATAATGGTAAAAAACAACACTTCATATTTAATTAAAAACACATAATTTTGGACTAAGATATCGTGTATGCTTATTGTTGTCAATAAATACGTAAAAATAAGATTTCACTCTTTGTATACCATCTACTTCATCAGTCTACTTGCTTAAATCAGCCATGAGTAAGAATAAGTATATCGTCCTTATGAAAGGATTATCAATTGGTCATTTATATTTCGATAATTGTTCTTAAACATTAAATTCAGAAATATTTTTCATTGGAGTTTTGTTTTAAAAAAAGTTTGAAAGATTTTTTTTTTTTCTTTAATTTCACAGTTCCATAAATATATACAATAAACAAGTATAAGCATATAAAAAGATGCTAATGCGTAAAAAATATATATTAAACATTCTAGTTTAAATTTTTAGCATCCGAGCTGAACAATAGATTTTTTTTTCTTTTACATTATGTAACCCTTTACACGCCAATGGGAACTATTTTGGGAACATACTTTTCAAGTGTTTCTGCCATCGTGTCATTTTCAATAAAACTGTATGAGTTTATATTATAAATTAAGCTTAGAAAACAAAACATTTTTTTTGTAAATAAACGAAAGCTGATTTTAATACTAGTTTGAGGGCTTGAAAAAACCTACTTTGACAAATTTTTTACTTATCTTTTGATAATAACAAAAATAGGGGTAAAAACTGATATTATTACTATTTCATAACTAGTTTGAGAAGCAAATATAATAATTAACATTGAACATTTTTTTTAATGATATTAATTCATATTTTAGTAGACTAAATCGACTTTTAAAATGATGTTCCCAAAAGGAACGTTTGCGCCTATTGGTACTCATTTTCATGTTCTACGTGTTTGTGTATAATTCTTTGTTTCCTTTCAGTTTATTACGTTAGTACATATAAGTACCTATAAATAAAATACAAATGTGTGTTAAATTATTTTTATTATGGGATACAGAGTGAAATAGTAATATTAATTTTATAATTTATTTCGATTAGTTTCATGATTCAAATGATTTAGCGAATCTATTGAAAATCATCCATGACTTCCTCGGTTGTGCTATAGAGGAGATCGAAACATCATAAGTAAGGAAATCTAGATTGTGGTTCTAGTATTGGTAACGAATAGTGAGAAGGATATACCTAGTGAAGAAAAAAATGAACACGATATCAGCATCAAGACTCCATTCTTGTTGAAGTAACTGACCACATTCAATTATATGGCAACTCCCAATTAGAACAATATAAGTTTTGAAATCTTACCCTTACCATGGTAAAAGAAATTGTTTCCAGTGTGTGGATTTTACAAAACTAGCGTGATAATCCCTGATCCCATATCGTGGATTACTAGGTGCAAACATTATTTGAGGAACAAGTCAGTAAGATTTGGCTATAAAATTTGGATGATGTGTAGCTCCGATGGATACCCATAGAATTTCGATATTTAATAATCCGGAAAATCAAACCAGGAAGACAATTAGAGTGCATATTTCTGAAATGGTGGGTAAATATTTGCGACTAGTTATACATGCTCAAAAACGGTGGTGGAATCTCTTTATTCTTCCACTCAATTTGTCGTTGTGGGAGTATTTAAGTGTTATTCGTTGGCCAACCAAAAACGATAAATGAGCCATCGACAATTTGGAGGATATTGACTCTGATACAACGTCAAAGGATCGAGTGCCTCTTGGAGGACGTACTTCTAAGTCCACCAGAGTTATAAGACTTGACGAATAAATATTTTTTTTGTAACATGTACTCAAGAAAGTGTGTCTTATATCAGAAAAATACTATAATTCAATGTACAAGTTGAGTAAAGATTCAAGACATGTATCCTATTATTTCAACAATTAAAAGTTCCATTGTCAATGAAAAATGTTGAAAATATGTATATAAAGGATAAGACATATTAAAATGTCCAAATTGTATGTATACTAGAAGCGCCACGTTCTCAAAATGGGAACATACCAAAAACATGACTTAGAATTAGTCAGCTAATTTCGTTTGGGTGTCATTCAAATAAGGTTAAAAGATGATTATATTTCAAATTTGAAGAAAATCAGATAACAATTCACAATTTAATTTAATAAATTTCTTTAATACCAAAAAGGTACATCGAACACAATATCGAGAGCGGAGTTTTAAAAATATATTAAAATCCAATGGTCCAATGCAATTTAGGTTTTTAAGAAAATATCTCTAAAGAAAGTTTTAGCCTGCCTTTTAACTCGTGGACATTTGAAGTTTAGTCCTGAAAAAGCCAAGTCAATTTAAAAAAAATATTATCTAAAATGAATCATGGAAAAATTCGAGGATGATTTCAAGTTTTCCGTTTTTATATCTTTATTTTTGCAAAAAAATCAGTTTTTTATGATTTCTCGATAAAGTCGACTTAATTTTTGACAAAAAAAAATAAAGAGGATTTGGGTTGAAAAGAAATATTGCTGAGTGTGTGGTTGTTCCCCAAAAATAAAAATGCTACAAATTAATATAGCCATTTATTTGTGTGTTTATTGCTTTGCATTTAATTTTATAGTTCAACATTTATCTGGATCATTTTGAAGTGCCTAAGAAGCATAAGGAAAAATAGATTTAGAAATTCCCTAAAAATCTCAGGCAACGCTTTTTTATGATTGGTGATTTGAAGATAATATATGTGTAAAATTCATAACAAAAAACACATTACCTGTCATCTTACTAAATTTAAATAGAGAACAAGTTGGTTCAGCTCGAATGAATACATGACCGATCATGACGGGTTATGCTATTAACGCTTATTATATACAAAAGTATCATTTCGACAAGTTTAGCTGTTAGGAATTCAAATTGCAGACAAGACTTTTTGAAGGCCGTGGTCAAAATTTAATAGAATGGGTCTATTAAGTCAGTTCTATATAACTTTGAAACGACTGAAGGGGTTGAGGCCGTCACACAGATCTAGCTTATGTTTAAGCCAGGTATTGTATGTTATCGATTATATGTCATAATATATATATATATATATATATATATATATATATAGTCGTATGACTCTCTTGGTAGGATTACGATCGTATTCAATCCTAGAACTGAGTACGATCTCGATTTATATCAGAAGAAACGACTCTGCTAGTAAAGCTTCAGGAGTTATTCTCTTAAAAGGGATGACGACTTAAATGTGGAGATGGTGTGCGACGATGTTATCCAAACTATTTTTTATGTCCGATCTCTTCTCAAATGGTATCACTATTAATATATAATACATCGATACAATGCAAGTAAACATTGCCTCGTATTTGCTTCCTTGAACACCAATGAAATCAATACAATCAAAATATAGATATAAATTGCAAATGAAATAAATAGTTTTTTAACAACATTGTAAAATATTATCTCCTCATTTAAGTCGTCATCTCTCCTAGAAGAGATAAGGATCTTTATCTCTAGCAGGAGAGTCAACGGTTTCTACTTGATCTTATATAATATTTTATGATGTTTAATATATTGTACAATATGCTTACATTTTTGTTCAATTAATCATTTAATATATAGGTTGCCAAATTAAGGACTTAAAAAAATTATATAAAAAAAAGCAGCAGACGTTAGTGACTCTATTGTGAGTAAGCTTGAGTGTGTTTGTGGCTGAATGAGAACGTATGTGTGTGTGTGTGCTTGAGGTGGGCATGTCCTTCCAGGCAGAGTGTTCTGCATGAGTATTTTAGTATAGTAGTTTTTAAGCCTCAGGGAGGGGAAAGAGTGCAAGCAAGAGTATCAGGGGAAGTTGGTGAAATGAAGGTGTACTTCATGAAATCTACAGTTTGACGAAAGTTAAGACAAAAATCATATTTTTTAGATGGCAAAGAAATCCATTTATTTTTGCTTAATCAGACGTTTTTGATGGGAAGTTCAATCACCCTTGGAAGAAGTAATGAGGGGTTTAGTAGAGGATAATATTATTAAATTAACAATAAATGGAGCGTATCAAAAGGAAATTGCTCTCTCTTATTTTTTCTCTTTAATGAAAATGATGTTTTTTTAAAGTACATATATGCTATTAATTTATGGCTTTTTATAATTAATACTGTTCATTATGTAAATCTTCTTAATTTGAATATTTAGTATGAAGTATCCTTATCTGAATTATAATTTACAAAGAAATTACTATTATTAAATATTATTAAAAAGTCACGTAAGTTATTTAATAATTATCATGTTTCTGAATGTAATTTTTTGTATTTAAATGATAAATATTCTAATTCCATGAGTTTTTATAACTTTTCATTTATTGATTCAACGTTCATATTTTTGTGTTGATGATAATCCTTTTATTTTGCTCTATGAATTTAAACCTCACCGTTTTATTTTTAATCCTTAATTATTCTTGTTGATCCTGCACAAAGTAAAAATCGTTCATAGGCCTTAAATTCAAATAATAACGTGAAAAATTGCCTTGGTGTAATTTTATGAATCAATTGGCGTAGATTTAATTAAAATAGTTTGCATTTGACATTTTACCTCCTCAACAATGAAAAAATGAAGCAAAGTTTATATCAATTACTTTAGAGAACCAAAATAACATAAAAAAACGTTAAGTGTCCATCGAATTTAGTTAAATACTAATAAAATATTTATTTATTTTTTCATTTCTATCGTTACTTTTGAAGTGTGCATGTGAATGCTTTAAATATATATGAGCTTTTATTTATTTTCTTGATATCTTGTGTATTTGCATTTAAGTACATATAATATACACATTTTTAATATAACATTGTAATAACATTTATTTATCATATCTCTTATGAAAAACCCATTTTGTAGTGTTTTTTCGTGAGATGCTTTAACGTTGTTTATTTTAATTTTGTTGTTAATATGATATACTTTTATTTTGTGTAGTAACTTTAACTAAAATGTTTATTAATATATGTACTCATATGAATTACACAAAATATCAATAAAGTAAAAAAAAAAACTCCCCAACTGCGGAAATTTGTTTGAAGCCTACAATGGAACCTTTCATTATTATTTAAGAAGCGTCGTATAAATGTTCCAGTGGCTAAAGCTATATGTGTGATAAAAAGTGATATGCTGTCGTCATCAGAAAAGTGGTTTAAATACCGTGTTCTCTCTGGTACACTCGAAGTGCGAGACAAAATTTTTACGCAAGATCATAGTAATGTTTTTTTTTGCCGTACGGAGAGTGAGTCCAGTGACCACGTTTTATATGACTGCACATATCTGGTCCTTTATATAAATCTGTTTCAGATCTTTAATCGACAATTTAAGTTTTTATCAACCTAAGAGAAGTGACTTTATAGCCTTTTATGTTGGACTCGATGAACGTTTTATAAATTCTATAATTACAAAAACACAGCATGTATTATATGCAAGGAGAAGTGCATCATGCACCGATATTCGGGGATTAAAGGATACATGTCGTGAGAAGGATGTTTTTACCCAATGTTCTTTCGTTTTTTTTGTTTTTGTTTTTATTAATTAATATGTCTATTGTTTGTTGTTTTGTTTGAAATATAAAATTATGCCTGTTGGCCAAGGAAAAAAAAAAAAAAAGTAAAAAAAAACCATAAAAAGGTTTAATATATTTTGTTTGAGGGTAAGATCCAAGAGTACGAATTGAAGTCGAGTCTTGAGTCCAAGGCAGAATCGAATTTACGATCTTATCCCATTTTTTATTTTTAAAAGATAGTTCAAATAAATATTTTTTAAAGTTTGTATCTATTAATAATTTATATTCATTGATATCAAAATACCACTAATTAATGTACTGATTGAGACTATCACGACAAATAAGGTGTAAAATGTATTTTTATGGATTTATTAATATGTCTCGTATATTATTCATTACTTGACATTTTCAACTAAGTTATATAACTTTTTCAATTCTACATATTTTGTATTGTCATAAATTAAAAGCTACCCATGGTTGTTTTTCGTTAATGGTATATATATATCTAAAATACACACAAACGTCTTTTAAAACATAAAGCAAATATTGAGAAGGATTTGCAAATAAATATGTTTGCAACATGCTATATCATTGAAATAATTAGTTATTTTCATTTATCCCCATCACCAATATATATATATATATATATTGCCAGAAACTGCCAGACATATATTTTAACAACAATGAAATAGAGAATAACAATGCACAATGTGTTAATGCATCAAAATTGTTCCTTTATAAAAGTTTTCTCAATTTATTTTTTACAAGTCCTATATAAAGATGAAAAAAACTACACCAAACCAGAGTATATGATGTAGAGCTCCCTGATAAGAGTCACAAAAGCTGCGTTCCATCAATATAATATTCGGCCTTTGAAATCGAAGTTTTGGGCCTGGGTTCATTTTGACAGAAATATCCTGAAGCTTCTGCAATACCTCAGTTTGTTAAGGCGTGTTCAACTCTCAATGTCGGGGGCGCAGATTCGAATCCTGAGAAGGGATGGTCATTTTTGGTCTACCTCATTCATAATGTCCAACGTTTGATAGACTAATTTACACGCTAACATGCTTGTTTATATCCTATCGAACCATCTAGGCCAAAAAAAATCCTGTAACATAACATGTCATGTGCTACAAAAGACTTTTTGACGCTAGATAGCTGATTGTCAAAAAAACGTCTAAAAAATGACCAACGCTACATATTTTTTTAACTATATATTTTTTTGTAAGATTTATTGTTTTGTTTATTGAAAGCTTTGTCAGTTAATATTATATTGAATTCAAAACATAGAGCTTAATAGGAGGTGACTTTTCTTTTGAAAGTGTTTCAATATTTTATACAGCACAATTATTCTACAAAAATAAAGTAATAAAATATAAAAATGCCAAAAGTGATTGAACAGACAAAATACTTAATACGTCTTGAGCAACAACAATTGATACCAATCTAAATAAAAGCTACGTAGCTATCCCACTTCAATATGAACCAAAACACGTTTAACTTACAAGGCTTTGGCGGGATTTTTGTTCCAAAGAATATTGCAAGACAAATGTGCTTTTTGAGCTACGCTTCCATGGTAACGAAAACCATACTGAATGGTTTTCTTAACGCAAAGAAAAAAGGTAAGCTTCGAAGTTAAGGGTCATTTACCATTCTACAGCGACAAATTATGCATCTTTGTACTTAAAAAATATTTTCCCTCCCATACAACTCGTGGAGAATAGCGTTTGAATAAATAAAATATTACCTCTCGTTTGCCATATAACTTTATGAAATATTTTTAAGACGACTTAAAGCTCTAAAATATTGATTTGAACAAAAAAAAATGACACACTTTTTCAATTTTTATTTTAAAGACAATTTTATTATAAGCATATGTTAATCTATATTCGTAAAGCCATAACCATTTGGATATTTGGATTGTGTATGTTCACTTCTGAGAAGAACAATATTAAATATAATATATCATGTTTAATAATTTTAATCATGTTTCCTCTATTTTTTAAGCATATAACTTCTTGATGGTATTAAATGGAATTTAAAAAATATATATTTGTTTTTGTTCCAAAAATTATTGTTCATCATTTTGATAAGTAAAACCAATTATAAACGGACATCAAAACACCAGGATGTTGATGGACAATAATATACTTGGCCTTTCTTGGGCTTGTTATATTTTCATTTTGTAGACATATAATGCTACGACTTGCATGTTTAAATATATAATACAAAATTTAAAGTTCGTAGTTGTTACGTCACCCCCATTGCCTTGGTAAAATGCCAAGAAAAACACGTGGAACATGAAAACTAAGAAATAATATTTTACTTAACTTGACAAAGAAATTTTTCATGTATATTGTTTGTAGATATACTTTTCGACTAAGGCGTTTATATTCTTATTTGTTAATATATGTCACTAGCGATTGTTACCCGGGATTTTCCAACTTGACAATAGTCTGGAATGTAAAAAATAATACGAATAATAAAATAGTGATGTCATCGCATGTGATTTTTCATATTAAAATCATTTCCTTTGTCATTGTGTCTTCATTGCCATTTTTCCGTTTGTATTCCTTGAGGCTGGGTATATAAACATCGTAAAAAGAAGTTATATATTAAAGTCATTTGATAGGGAACATAGAGTGCCGAATATATGTATGGTTGCTCTGATATCAGAGTATTTGTTTGATATCCGTTGATGGGGGAAAACAGCAAAAAACTTAAAAGAGAGTTATTATCTTCATCAAGAAAAGTTGAGAGTGATTGACATCACTTCCATCTCTAAGCATTATTAAAATTTGATTAGGCAATGTTGCGTTAAAAAAAATTGTAATTTTCCACAAAACTTAAATTTGGGGGGGGGGGGGGTTTAAAGATAGGGACAGAAAAAGCTTATTTTTAAGTAAAATGTAGAAAACGAAATTTCAGAAAACACCAAAAAAGAAAAAAACACGTCTTAACCTCAAAATCATCCAAAGAAAATTTGGTCCAAATTTAACTCGGCAATTTCAAAAAATCGACGAAAAACATTTTGGCGAATTAAAAAAGCATGCGATGACGAGTTTTCCGGAGTTGACAAACCACCAAAAACACTCCCTAAGCTCTCAAAACCTATTTTATCAAGATCTAATGAACCGTTCGGGAGATACAGGGAAACACACGGAAAAAACGAACAAACAAATGGAATTCATTTTTTATTAGTATAGATTTATGTTTAGAAGAAGTACCATATGATGCAAAATTTGTTTTTTTAGACATTAATTTTATAATTTATGTACTGTAAATTTTCTCTATAGAGTTCAATTATGTTTAGTCTGTAACACAATTGTTTAAAATATTTTATACTTATTATTTTTTTAACATGGTAAGACTAAACATCATGATAACATGTTTACAAAAATAAATAGAATATATTTAAAAAGTATAACATGCTTTTTTTTTTGACAAAACCATTTATATAAAGGATGTTGTAACGAATTTTATATAAAAGTTTTTTTAGAAAGTATTTAGTATAATACATAAAAGCATATGGCAAATAATTCATTGATATGAGAAAAGACGCTTAAAGTTTAAAGATGGGTAACCAAAAGTTTTCATATAGCAGGTGCAATTAAAAAGTAATATGTGGTCTTCAATACATTTTGATGGAGCATTTTTTTTAGAAACTCCTCCACGAATGTAAATTTAAAATACATTTTCTTCTCCAAAAATTATGATTATATATATATATTAATGCTTTCATTAGTGAATGCAATGTGAATGCATTTTGCATTAATGAAGGCTGTCTGCTGAGTCACTAGAGGCCTTATTAAAAATTATATGTATATTCATTCATTGTTTTCTTTCTGTCTACCGTTATGAAAGTAATGAATGTGTTTCCTTTTCCTTCATAATAATATTAGGCCCTTCGTCATAGATTTACATATATTTTTACCACGTTACTAATAAAGGTTTTTAAAAAGGAATGAATAAATAAATATAGGGAACTAAGACATGATGATCAGGCGACACGAGGAGATATCAGACAGGTTTATATACGCTTAGATGACCGATTTGTGTTAAAATATTACCTTTTATCGTTAATGTTTCATTTTTTGCTTTTTCAGAAATTGAAAATGTATTATTATAAAAACAATTAACTTGATAAAAAGTTGTATAATTGCTTATCAACTTTTTCAATCAATAATAACATGTGTTATGAGCGACAACGAAAACTCTTTACAAAACACTTTTGCTCTAATCAATTCGAATTAAAAGGTACAAATGATTATCTCAAATTTTTCCGGGTTTTTAAAAACCTTTTTTTAATTTGTTTTGTGTCCTATCTCTATATGATTATTGATATTGCAATATATGCATAAACATTGATAAGTACAAAAATTGAATATTTTGCAACTCTTTGATCATATACGCCTTTTAATACGATATATATATATATCTATTAAAATATATATAATATATATATATATATATATTAGGGTTGTCTTATTTTTCAATGTTTGAAATGTTAGCCATTGAGTGGATTTTCTGTTTCTTGGTGATAAGAAGACGACATACAAAGTTTGAACAAATCGGTCAACATTACGAGGTCGCGCAACGAGGTCAAAGTTTTAAAATTTAGTAAAAATATAGTTTCCGCAAATTTCTTCAAAATGGTGGACGTTACAGACTTCAATAATATTATTATTTAAAGGAAATCTAATTTACTACCAGACGTATGTTTGATGTTTTTTAATAAAACAAAGTTTTCAGTAAAAACAAAGCAAGAAAGGGAGTGAGTATTGTTAGCTTATTTCATAGCTTTTTTGTATCAATTAACTTCACTCGCCTGTAGAAGAGACTTGTTCGCTTCAGAGTAAAATAGTACTTTTAAGTTTAGTAAAACTTTAGATGATAAAAAAATGACCTTGGTTGCATTCTATCAATTCAGAATTCAGTACAATCTGAGTTTACATCATATGATTCAGAGCCTGTATTGACCTATAAGAAATCGATTATGAAAAATTAATAATAATTTGTTTCTAGATTTGCGTCAAGGTATCCTCTCAAAATTTTACTTTGTCTCTGACGCATACATAATCCATTATATGCGTCATTTTGTACGCAAAATAGGCTTTTTTTAATGTACATATAACTCTCTACTTATTAAATTGACATGATTTAGTATACCAAAATATTAAAGCTGGTTAACCAAGCTTTCATTTGATATGTTTGGTGTTCTAAAAATCGCTATACTTTAAGAGATATAAGCAAATACGTACTGTCCCCCAAAAATTGTCTTTTGATATGAGAATATACGTTACCATCTGGTAATAATGTTAGTGTTACCTGGATAGAAAGAGAAAGAGAAGGGAGGGAGTATTTTTCCTCCCTTCTCTCCCTCTTTTTTCTTCTATCCAGGTAACATAACTGGCGTTACCAAATGGTAATCGTATATTCTCATATCAAAAGATCAATTTTTGGGGGACAGTACGTATTTGCTTATATCTCTTAAAGTATAGCGATTTTTAGAACACCAAACATATCAAATGAAAGCTTGGTTAACCAGCTTTATATTTTGGTATACTAAATCATGTCAGTTTAATAAGTAGAGAGTTATATGTACATTAAAAAAAGCCTATTTTGCGTACAAAATGACGCATATAATGGATTATGTATGCGTCAGAGACAAAGTAAAATTTTGAGAGGATACCTTGACGCAAATCTAAGAAAAACATATTATTTATTTTTTTCATAATCGATTTCTTATAGGTCAATACAGGCTCTGAATCATATGATGTAAACTCAGATTGTACTGAATTCTGAATTGATAGAATGTAACCAAGGTCATTTTTTGGATTTATCATCTAAAGTTTTACTAAACTTAAAAGTACTATTTTACTCTGAAGCGAACAAGTCATCTTCTACAGGCGAGTGAAGTTAATTGATACAAAAAAGCTATGAAATAAGCTAACAATACTCACTCCCTTCTTGCTTTGTTTTTACTGAAAATTTGTTTTATTAAAAAACATCAAACATACGTCTGGTAGTAAATTAGATTTCCTTTAAATTAATAATTTATTGAAGTCTGTAACGTCCACCATTTTGAGAAATTTGCGGAAAACATATTTTTACTAAATTTTTAAAACTTTGACCTCGTTGCGCGACCTCGTAATGTTGACCGATTTTGTTCAAACTTTGTATGTCGTCTTCTTTTATCACCAAGAAACAGAAAATCCATCTCAATGGCTAACATTTCAAAACATTTGAAAAATTAAGAACAACCTAATATATATATATAATATAATATATATATATATATTATATATATAAAATATATATATATATATTATATTATATATATATATATATATATATATATTATATATATATATATATATATATATATTGTAAAGAGATATGATTGTATTGACAGGAGCGGCATCGTTTAAATGTATTACCATAGGAAACCATTAATAAAATTGGATTGCCAATGCAAGTTATCCGTATCACGACTCATCAAAGATATGGATGTGCATTATTTTAAGCTTTTGTCATTTAACAGAAAACAAATGTGAACGAGAATGTTTTGAATTATGTACCGAAGTTTAAAATATGAAACATGTAAGCCCCGCTAAAGTTGTGTCTTGGGAAAGGAAATAATCACAAAGAAATGGATGTATATACTAAATGTCAGCTCCAAAAATAGACACCCCCAGTTCGAATAATGAAGCTAGAAAGAAAGCGATAATAGTAATGTAATAAAAGATAAATAAAATGTTGTAATCACAGAGTCGTACGTCACATAAGACGTCTTAAAAATCATATTTCAAATAAACAAAACCAAAAACAAATGGGGTGTCTTTGGAAGGACAATAATTTCGCCTTAGCCCAATCAAAGTTACATTATGTACTTTATAAACAAAGTGTTAATTATATCTATTTTCATTTAAAAGTGTCAACAACTTGGTCTTTCATATTTTAATAGCAAATAATATATCTCTTTGATCTAACATAAATACTCATTTTTACTGAATATTGTATCATAGTGCTCATTTTTGCACTTTGGTATCCTATTTAAAGTTTTTTTACAAAGTTGAATAATATATATTAGGGATAAAATGTGTTTTGTGCGTACTTTTTACAAAACTTAAGTTTTGTTGTATAAGTAAAAATGAGGAGCAATACGTAATAATATAAAATAGTATTATAGTAAACATAGACGTCATACTGTTCATTTATCAACTGAGGATTACGTCATTGAGTGTTCAAACTCCTTTCTCTTCCCTTCACCCTCTTAATATTAACATTACATAAAACAAACAAAATTTCTTATAAATATAAGAAATTAAAGCTCAAGTTTAGTATTTCTCTCACTCCTTGTTTACAGACCTAAGCTCATTATGCATCGTTGCATCAACCAAGTATCTGGCCGCAGCATCATTATAAAATATAGTATTGCGGCGGCAAAACTTGCAAGTTGGACCTCAAAAATTATAAAGAAGCACACTTCTTGTGGGCGTGAAGATCTTAAAGGTCTGCTCTATTATTATAATTCCTCAAATTATTAAAATATTTGTTTGGTTTTATATAATGATAATATTAAGAGCATGATAGAGATAATAAAGGAGTTTGAACATCCAGTGACGTAATTCTTTATTGATGAATAAATAGTATGACGTCAATGGGTGTTTCTTTAGGTTTGCTCTCTCTCCTCATTCATTATTCACCAATCACACCTACTTATGTAGACATAAAGATTGTAATAGCGGACTGGTCATTCAATTATGGGGTCAAGGCTTCCAGGCGGCAAATACTCCAGTGGCGAGTAACCAGGGGGGGGGGGGGGTAAAAGTTCCGGTGGCAAATTGACCAGTGGCAAAAATTCATAGAAACTATTTTTAAAAGGACACATATTATAAATAACACTGAACAACAAGTTTTTTTTACTCGAGATGTGAAAAATGATTTAGACTAATTTGGGTACGCTGATTTCAAAAATCAAAACCGTTTTGCTGTATCACGTCAGGATTTTCAGTTACAGAAATATTCCCATTGCCTAGAAGTCAGGATTTCAATGAAATTTACAAAAAATCATTTATTACACTGGGGAACAGGGAAAAGTTTCTTGGGATATATCAACTGATTTGAATACCTAATGGGTCCCTGATAACTAAATTAAAAACCATTTTGCTCAATCAGGTCAGAATTTTTTGAAATTTTGAGTTTCTTGTTTTCGATTTTCAACTTTTAGACAATATCACAATTTTTGGTATCAATACTGATGAGAGGGATTCAGAGGAGTAGATTGGGATTCGATGGGGAAAATCTAATATCATTAGTCGTTTTAAAAACGTATTAAAAGATAACTTAAAAACATCAACATGAGTACCCTCTTTTTCTTTTTCCTTCTTGAAACTATAAAGAACCCTAGTAGGAGCTATTATTTAAAAAATGGTTGGTGCGTCAGCACTCATGTTCATCTATTGGCACTAAATATTTTTTGACAAAAAAAATTGCAAAAAATCCAAAGTCATAAATAGATCATAGCTAAATTAAGTAAAACTATTTTTTCAAAATAAGTAATAACAAAAAAGTTTAGCTTCATAACGAAACCTTTGACACCAGTGACGTCCGATTTCTAACAATGCTAGAGATTTTTTTATTTAGATATTCGTTTTCAGCATTACAAAATGAACCAGAACCGCTGGGTATATGTAAAAGAACTAAAAAAGTGGTTTCATTTTTGGAGGTCTAGTATAGAGGGACCAAAAACAAAACAATAAACTAAACTTTAATACAGAAGTATTATAAATTATATACATACATTTATGTATAAATATACATATATATATACATACATGTATGCATAAATATATGTACTTTTTATACTTTTTGTATTCTCAACAGCAGGGCACTTAAAAATTATTGAGCATGGTATAAAAATTTGATATTTCGATGTTCAAAGGTTATCCCCAGCCACCATCTCAAGTCTTCTTTGAGAGCCTCTTGAGTATTAGCTCTTACCAAAGAACCCTTGTTTAATTTGTACAAAACTGTTAAATTGAAGGGCATCCATCATAAAATATATTCTTTACTCAAGGGAGGCCATTGAAAAATGTAAGTACACATTTACTTAGAAAGGCCATAATTAAAATGTACATATCGGCCTTGGAAAAGTATTATCGGATCACATTTTAACGAGCTTATATGCAAATATATTGCATTGGTAAACAACATTTTTTTCGATTGATCATTTATTGCTGTGGCTCACAGTAAAAAATATAGTAAGAAATTGTGAATAAAATGTTTATTTATATCTTGGCTTGTTTTTTTTAAACTTAATCAACTTTTTTTATTAATCCAAATTTCTAAAATACATACAGATGAAAGATATGCACAAAAAACTGATGCAAACGTTAAAAATGTTACACGGTTAAAACATTTTTTTTTGCACATTTAATTGATTATAAGATAAACAAAAATGAGAATGATGATAAAACATTAAAATATTTGGGTAAATCACGACCTCAATCTAGATATTATCTATTTAAATTTAAAAAATGAAAGTACAGCATTAAGAGATGTCTTGGGTTAAATTTGTTGTTCGCTTCTGCTTCGAATCTCTGTCGTTATTCAACTCCTCTAGGAGGGAAAGTTTTCGATTTAAAAGAAATTCAATACCCCATGTGAGTTTTGAGGAGTTAGTTCTCGCTACATCGATGATCCGCTGGATGCGACATATTATTCCCTCTATTTATCAGTGGTTGGGACGTTTGGGAGTGGAAATATGAGCCTAGATGAGTTCTAGAGAGCTTTACATAGAACGCTTTGTAGAGTCAGCTCTACCAGTGGAGCCACTTTAACACAATCTGCGAACATGTGACCCGGTGTCTCAATTCCATTATTGCAGAAGGCACATCTTCTTTTCCACGTATCCTCCTGTGATTTGCTCACAAATAGGAAGGAAGTTGTCAGCCTGTAGGGGAACCACTTATCGACATAGCTCAAAAAGGGATTCCTGAAGAGGTTTCTGGATCCGTATAGAACGTCTGTGCTTGGAGAGAGTCCCAACCGGTCGAAACATCGCCGGACAAGCCTCTCTGGAGATTCCTCAGAAGAGATTATATGCACGACCCTATGAATTTTTTGAAGGGAAATACACCCGATGGCAATGAAGAAAGGTGTTGTAGGGTCAGTTGTTTATTTACATGACTTTGGAGCTATATTTTGTACCCTACTATATTATAAACAAATTTGGATTTGGCAATCCCTCCTTATCTCTCAGGACTTGGTCTATATCTTGTTTTGACGTAATTGTCCTTTATTTTAGTATGTTATTTGTTATTATGAAAGTATATTTGATTATAATGCTATATTATTAATTCAATAAAAAATATTGAAACAATAAAAAAAAAATATGTTATTAATTTTTTGATGAATGCCATGATTAATTATTCAAACTAATATTTCATCATAGGGCTTTCAAAAAAAGGATATCTTATACCACCGGGAACATCAAATTAGACAAAAACAGTTGATATTAACAGACTTCATTTGGTAATTAAAAATGTAATTAAAAAAGAATAATCAAATTAGACGAATGATTGAATAAGACGAGGGATGGAAAGTATTTAATTTCGTACAAGGTATTTTCTTTTTCAGAATGGAGGATCTAGTCACTCCAAAAGTTAGCAAGGAGTTTGCAGGCATGAATAGAATCTCGTGTTGTGAAAACTTTTCAGTTCAGAATTGTGAAGTTAATTACTGTTTATTGAAGAGTTTATATTTTTCGCCAATACATATAAGATAAATAACTCACAAAATTTATTCAAGCTATTTTATAGAGATCATGGCTTAAACCTTTCATATTTTTTTAACAGAAGTTTTGGATAAATACATTTCAACAGATAGTTATTGTATAAATTCGGAAAAGTTTTTGATAAAAAGTTATTGAATTTTTTTAAACAATTTTTATTTTCTCTATTATTTACTGCTATTTATAAAAAAATATTTCTTGAAATATGCTTTTTCAGATAAAAAAGTTATTGACATTTAGTTTAATAATACAACGACAAAAGAACATAAAACAAACTAGAATTAAATACAATATTTACTGCTATTTATAAAAAAATTATATTTAGCGTTGAATTAAAAGACTAAAACATAAAATTTAAGGTTTAAATGTTTCATTTTAGATAATCTAATTTTTAAAGAATAGTATTAATTATCATATGAAATACTTACCTTAGAAGTTAAACATTTTAAATCTTGAAGATAAAAAACAAAAGCAACTCTGAACAATTTTTCAATACATGAAACATAAAGATAAGGCAATTTAAATATCTATATATTTGGAAAAATTGTACTTAGGAAGTATTTATATTTTTAAAGATATTTGGCAAAGCATTTAAATAAATTAAATAAAAACTCGTTAAGTGGTCTAATGAGGCCTAGAAAGACGCTTTTTAATTTGAATATCATGCCACATGGATAGGAAAGTATAGAATATAAACCTGGTTATATTTTTGAAGGGTGACGTGAAAATAAGTATTTTGTAATTACATTTGCTTTTCTACGAGTCTAAAAATGAGTTGGAAGAAAACCTTTTTTCATTCATTATGATAGCTTCTCATCAGGTGACGTAAAAAACGTCAGTAATGGTATCCAATGAAAACATTGACGCTAGCAAAATTGTTAACACAATTGGTTGAGGCATTCATTTGTGCAATCCTATATTTTTTAATAAATTTAGCCAAGAACCTCCATGAGAAATCCAATGTTTTTCAATTTATAGTTAGGGCACTCTTAAAGGCAGATCTTTTATTATTAAAAAAGAAAATTTCAAACCAGAAAATTGACTCTTATGTTGAAAACCAAGCAGCTCTTGTGTCTTTGGACTCGGTTGTTGTAAAGTCTCGTGCAGTGAACAATTGCATCAATGCTTTAAATGCACTTGGACGTGTAAACCATGTGAACCTTCATTGGGGGTTAACCCCACATAGGTGTGTTTCATGAAATGAGAAAGCTGATCGTCTTGAAAAAGCTGATTCATGATCAAATCCAATGAAAGGCATTCATAATCCAGATTATTTTTTATATTAGACCAGGCGGGGAGGGGTCTCTATGGGGAATGGTCCTCCTGATGGACACAGGATAGTTCTTGTATAAAGTCAGGTCCTAATGCGTCGAGACGATTGATTCACCTTAATTGTGAATCTCTAATAATTTAAATATAGATATTAGCTGGTCAGGATTTCTTTGATATCATCAGTCATTGTCGAACAAATTTCTCATTCGTAAGTGTCGTTTTTATCAGCAGAGTGATGAGACGTCTACTCATTTGTTGACTGAGACTGATTTCTTTTTTCTTAATGATGGCTAAAAATGCTTTAACCAACATCCTCGCGAGCTGAAATAGATACCAGCAATTCTTAGGATTTGGAACATAGGTTACCTGTTTGGCTTCCAAAGGTAAAATGAGTAAACAACATGGTTAAAGTTGTTGTGTGTTCTTGGGAATTGGCTAAGATCGTTCATTTGATTCCGCCTTGGATCCTAGACTCGGTTTGAAATTGTACTCTTGGACCCTACCCTCAAACAAACAATATATATATACATGAACAGAGTGGGAAGAATTTATCCACCGGGACAATTATGCCCTCGCCGGCCTTATACAGGCCCCAATATGCCATTGGGAGGCTGTCAACGGCCATTTATGTTTCTTGAGGCCAGCGGCCCACCGGGAATAATCCTGGTACTCCCGCTGGCCACTCCGCCCCTGGGCGTAACACAAGGAGACATTGGCTGTGGTTTTTAATCCTAATATTTCCTACTTATAATATGCGAACCTCCAGGGCCAAGTGGGTCTGTATTTATAACCACAAAATAACATAATTATGTTATTGGTGGTACATTTGTAATACAAAAATACCATAATTGAATCAGGGGTCTCAAGTCTCACGCATTTGGCGTCTGACAAACGCATTCCCACCCGTTCACACGCCACACATTGTATTTATCACGGTTCATTCGTTGAAAAAATATCCTTTATTTTAATTTGTTCGTATTTTTAATTTGTTAATATAGTTTTATAGAATTATCAATACTTTTTTTTTACGGTTATATTTTTTTTTTCGGCTATCAAATATTATAAGACAGTGTAAAAATAACTACACTAAAATACAAGACAACTATAAATACATAAATAACACTTCCGAGTTGGCTTCCACCATTATACTTTTTTTAATATTTACAAACAGGAATGGAGTGGGAAGAATTTATCCACCGGGACAATTATGCCCTCACCGGCCTTATACAGGCCCCAATATGCCATTGGGAGGCTGTCAACGGCCGTTTATGTTTCTTGAGTCCAGCGGCCCACCGGGAATAGTCCCGGTACTCCCGCTGGCCATTCCGCTCCTGTATGTATATATATATATATCCTTTTGAAATTGGTATTTAATTGATGGGATGCAAAAGGGGTTGCATTCATTTCGTAAAGCCAAAAATGACTTGTATTCAGAAATATTTTAGTGAATGCGATAGCCGTGTGCGTCAAGGCGTGTTCAACTATCAATGTTGGGGGCGCAGGCTTGAATCCCGAGTGGGTATGTTCATATTTGATCTACCTCATTGATAAGATCCCGGGTTCGAGTGACTAATTTTAATGCAATAATGCTTATTTATATCATGTCGGATGCAATTCTATCGAACCAGTTAGGCAAAAAAAAAGATTTTAAATATTTAGTAATGAATAAACAAGGGGTAAATAGCTGTTAGTAAAATCGTAGCGGTTAAATAGAAGGGAAAATAAAGGCAGGTGTAAAGCCTTAAGAATAAAATAGTGTATTTAATACCGTGAGGGCAATCAAGGAGGAGGGAAAGTGGTTGAATAACTTGTTTCACCATAATTACCTATCAGCAATCAAAAGGCCAAAAAACTTTTAGGAAGATGACTTTCTCAGCTAGCTTTTATTTTACCTAAAATTTATATTAATGTTTTTATTGATATAACTAGGAATGGAGATACGGAATGGAGGAGGATAATTTCGTATAGCGTATAGTTATATAAAAGGCTCATGTTGGGCACTGATATAACGAATTAAATAACCTCAAGGATTTCCTTAATTTGGGGGACAGCTCAACGAATTGTCTGGTCTCATATTTAATATTTGGTATTATGTGTCTCGTCAGATCCAGGTCCACAGGACACCGTCGTTCTTTAGCTTTCTCAGAATGGCATGGTTTGTTTCCAAGTAACTTCTTGATTCCACCTGAGACTACCGAGGAATTTGATCGTGCTGTATAAATAATCCACTTTAGAGCATTTTATAATAACGAAAATGAGCCAATCAGCTCTTGAGAACGTCACATCAAATGCCTTTTTCATTTTTGTAAGATTATCTACAATTCTCGAAAGCTTTTTTGCAATATCTGTATTAAATTTTCTAAGGATATACTCGTGCTTTGTCGACAAATAAAAAGGGATATTTTCAATCTGTAGGTCTTATCAGTTAAGCTAAAAAAATAGGTTATTGAAGAAATCTCTGGATTCATAAAGTCCCAAATGTTCCAAACGCCGCAGTACAAGCAGCTTTGAAGATTCGTTAATTTAAACTTTACAAACAGACCTGTGCTTTTAATAGTTCTTGAAGTAAAATAGATTTAAAAAAGGAATCAAACTTATTAACGTGATCCATAAAGTAAGTAATATATCGTTTGCTCCATATTAATGTATGACTATTTAGATATATTTCTCCCATAAGACCCTATTTTTCCATAATATTGAAGTATGCAAGTATGAATTTTATACATGAATACAAAAAGCAACATGCTCTCTATATATGTTTTTAACATACAAATAATATGTTATATATTTCATACTTTCCCTGGAGACACGAATGGTATAGCCTTATTATACTTATCCATAACTTGCTTGTATATTCCAAGTACTCTTATACTGCTTAATATAGCCCGAAATTTATTTTTATTTTATATTTAAATTTTTCCAGAATGTGGAACAACTATTCTTCTCTAACAATACACTTTGTGTTCGATGGGCATTCTTTTTTTGATGGTCAAAAGGATTGGAGAAGAACACAAAGATTATAATATTTTTATTAGAATTATTTTTCAAATACTTTTTTTGTATTTATTTATAATGATTATTCTTTGTGATTTTTTATAGCTAAACAAGATGATCTTTTCAGAGATGGCAAGTTATATTAGGTGTATCAATTCTTAGTATTTCTCATCATTAAAATAATAATGGTCAGTTTACATTGAAACCCTGATTACCCGAAAAATAACTATAATGTTTATTTATATTTTACCAACAAAAATAGCCCCCTTTTTATATATGTATTTTTATTTTATATTATAGTATTATATAAATAGAATAAAGACCTTTGTCATGAAAAATTATATATCACAACTTTTTTACTTAACGCAACAAGTTATTAGCTCAGTATTCATCTAAAACTATTTTTGTACTTTCTTCCTAAATTATATAAATAACCTTCATTCCGTTTAATTCTATATTTTGATATCTTTAATCAATCATCTAAATGAGCAAATATTCCCTCGTGCATGCTCATTCATTCTAAGGAGTTTTTTTTCATTGCATTATTAATTCATGGCATCCTTATATCATTCTTATCGTGTTTATATTTTCGTAATACTGCAGTTTCATAAATCATGAAAGTATTAAATTATTTATTGTTTATATTGAACAGAAGGCCACCATTGGTCTAAAACAAAATCATACTCGATGTGTCTACAACTGGAACCCTGTATTAATACCAAACAAACTTCTATATCTTAATATTCATCCCTTGTATAACCTAGTGTGTATATACATATATTAAAATAATACAAATGTTTTTTTTAGAATTTAGCATAACAAAAATATATTTGTTTTAATGATCCATTATAGAAATATGATAAAATAATATATACTACAAAGAGCTTGAGTCTCTCTGAATATAATCTATAGCGTTATAAAACATTGGTCTGATACTTTGTGATATACCATAATTAGTTAATGTGTGCCATCATATCATTTCTAAAAATCGCTATACTTTAAGAGATATAAGCAAATACGTACTCTCCCCAAAAATTGATCTTCTGATATGATAATATACAATAACCATTTGGTAACTGCTGTTAGTGTTACCTGGATAGAAAGAGAAGGAGAGAGTATTTTGCCTCACTTCTCTCCCTTCTTTTTTGCTTTCTATCCAGGTAACACTAACAGCAGTTACCAAATGGTAATTGTATATTCTCATATCAGAAGATCAATTTTTTGGGGAGAGTACGTGCAAAAATGTATTTGCTTATATCTCTTAAAATATAGCGATTTTTAGAACACCAAACATATCAAATGAAAGCTTGGTTAACCAGCTTTAATATTTTGGTATACTAAATCATGTCAATTTAATAAGTAGAGAGTTATATGTACATTAAAAAAGCCTATCTCGCGTACAAAATGACGCATATAATGGATTATAAATGCGTCAGAGACAAAGTAAAATTTTGAGAGGATACCTTGACGCAAATCTAAGAAACACATTATTATTTATTTTTTCATAATCGATTTCTTATAGGTCAATACAGGCTCTGAATCATATGATGTAAACTCAGATTGTACTGAATTCTGAATTGATAGAATGCAACCAAGGTCATTTTTGGATTTATCATCTAAAGTTTTACTAAACTTAAAAGTACTATTTTACTCTGAAGCGAACAAGTCATCTTCTACAGGCGAGTGAAGTTAATTGATACAAAAAAGCTATGAAATAAGCTAACAATACACACTCCATTTTTTTCTTTGTTTTTACTGAAAACTTTGTTTTATTAAAAAACATCAAACATACGTCTGGTAGTAAATTAGATTTCCTTTAAATTAATAATTATTATTGAAGTCTGTAACGTCCACCATTTTGAAGAAATTTGCGGAAAACTATATTTTACTAAATTTTTAAAACTTTGACCTCTTTGCGCGACCTCGTAATGTTGACCGATTTTGTTCAAACTTTGTATGTCGTCTTCTTTTATCACCAAGAAACAGAAAATCCACAATGTAGCTAACATTTCAAACATTTGAAAATAAGAACAGCCCTAATATATATATATATATATATATATATGTTTATGTAAACGAATCACACGTCATCCTCAAGTTGGATGAAAGGAATTATGTATAATCATATAGGATATACGAGGAGTGGATTGAAGAAGAAAAAGAAACATATTAGAGGATGGAGAGTTGATCCCCTTAGATTTGCATAATTAATGTTGTTTTTATCCTATGCAAATGTGATGTATTTTTTTAAAATAGAAAAGGGGAAGAAAAACACATTTTCTTTTCTAGCTATTTTTACTTCATAAGCAATGACTGCATAACTATCATTCATCGAAAATTTTCATCTTACAATCAACTAATAAAATGAACAACACCAACAAACTTTACAAGAGAGTTTATTTTTTCATATTCACCCTTCGAATAATGACAAAAAGCTTCAGAAAATGTGGAATTGCTTCTTAAAGCTGTTAAATAATTTATTTAGCCGTAGATGAAGAGCAACTACATATATCCTTTGACGACTATAACAAATGAACCGATTTTTATCTGACATCTTCTTATTGTCGTCCAAAGAAAACTATATTTCGTTTTCTTCTTTTTTTTCTATTAAGTTTTTTTGCTTATGAATTAATGAAGCTAAAGATAGCAACTATTTTGGCTAGATATATTTTAAATTGATTTTTAAGGATGATTAAATGTTTGATAATTCCTAGTTGCTTAATCGAAAAGTTGCAAAACCAAAAAAAAAATATAGGATAGTAATTTTAACTATAATGTTTATTTATGTATTTGTATTTGCGCAACTGTCTAGTGAGTTTTTATTTCATTTTGAATGTCTACTTTGTTTTTAGTGTATATTTTTACGCTTGTATTGTAGAAATAAATAAAAACATATAACCGAAAAAAAAATGTAGAACAGTTTTTTTATAACAGCTAACACTATTTTTTCATATTTTGTAAAAATATGCCCGTTCTAAGATATCAAATCTCAAATATCCTTGTAGATGTCCTTGAAGGAATTTATTAGTGTGACGTAATATATAAAATAGTTTATCGTATATTGAGCTACTGAGTCTCTTTTATTGAGGAGCAAGGATAATTGAAGATTTAATCATCCCCTCCTTGAACACCGTAAGAACCCAGCAGGCCATTATCCCCTTATTTTTGTTTATTTTGTTAATTATTATTTTTTTCTAAATAAATATCACTAAAACTCACAATACAATCAATAAAATATAGTAAAAGTAAAGTGGTCGTAGGAATAAAAACTTGAAAGAAGATAAATAAAAAAAGAATTAACAAAGATAAAAAAATGAGATAGTAAAAATGATGAATAAATAAGCTAAGAAGGCGACAGGCGCAAAAATAAGAGGTGTGAAACTCCATCAACTCCTCCCTCGAACCCAAAAGCATCGTTGGGTGAATCTGAACATTGCCGAGGATGTCCTTGCATTTAACTGGAAAGTGTTGGATACAGAATGTGTTATATTTCTTGAGACAACAAAGGGAGTTGTTTACTCTCGAGGCATAGAGGACGCTTTGTAGAGATCAAATGATCAATAGAGATCAGTCTCATTGCCTTTTCACATCATCCGCTTAATTGAATAAAATAATAACTTAGTTATATAAATATAAACATTGACTTAAAACTTATAATTATATATATCATACCTGACGTTAAATAAATTTACCTATATAATAGGCCAATTTACCCAACAGTTTTTTTTACATATAAGAGCAGCCCAAAGCTAATTAGATTGTTTTGAGCATAACAGATGTCTTACAATTCATATCCAATCCAATTCAAAACAAACCTTAATTACCTTATAATTGAGGTGGAAATAAATTTGTTTATGTACCATGTATTCATATTTATTATTCTAATGATGTAATAAAGCGGGTTTTAAATGATATTTTTAGCTTCAAATAATAATATATTCCCTTTTCCTCAATTGCTTTCTCTTGCTTCGTTGCTCCGAAAGAGACTTAAAATATGAAATGACTATTTTTGGTTCTTGAAAATTATGCAATACATAAAAGACCTTCTATTATTTAATAGATGTAAAAAATTAGCGTCGATAACATTGCTTAACCATGTTAATTTGAATATTCCTCATACAATTCAATCAAATAATGACATTCTAATATTTTTTCGTTTCTTCAAATAATAAAAATAAATTCATTATTGGCAAACACATTTTTCCAAACTAGGATTTTTTCGCTATAAAATGGCTTACTTCTTTTAAAAATATTAAAATGTTTTAATTGTAAGATAATTTTGAAAAAATATATATAATCAATATATTCCTTTCAAACTTTTTTTTTTTGCACTGCATGAGCCTTGTATGATATTTTTTTTCTTTCTGCTTTAAATCCTTCTGTAAAAACAACAATACAAATCAAATAAACCTAGAGCAAATACGTACTACGATACAAAAATATACAATATTAATCAAATATTTACTTAACTGCCGCACAATTGAATGAAAATTAAATAATGTGCCCCTATTGTTTAATGTATATATTCATGTATATCCTATGTGACCAATGAAGTTCAAACTACATACAAATTTACAAATTCACCCTTACTGATTGTACAAATATTAATCTAAAAGCATGATATATATTTTAACCTACTTCAAAGCATAATATACATTTTAAAAATTAATAGTCAATATAAAGGACTTTGAAAAATCATTATCGTTTTTTGCTTGACGGACGGCAGGGCGTAACAAATCCATCCCGCCAGGAAGTAATGACTGCCTCAAGAAATATCTCCTCTAATTAGCATAGGTTTGGATGCTTTATGGAAAGAAGTCGAATGTGTTTAAAATATAACAAATGTATATTATATATATATATATATATATATATATATATATATATATATACAACATGCAATATGAAACATCTTTCAATAAATGATTTGGCGTTCCTTTGGAGCGAAGGTCGAACCTACACTAAGTGTAAAAATCAGAGTTGAAGAAAAAAATCAAATAAACCTAGCCACATGCTACATTTTTTAAATACATGCAGCAAAGTCAGCGATATTGAAGAAAACTAAGGAAATGATTTATTTTATATATTTACTCACTAAACCTAAACACTAATAAATAGTGTTAGTTCATAGCGACAAAATATAAATGTGAAGCCTCTTAAAATTACAATCAGTCAATTCTAGGAAGAATGTTTACTTTTCTGGGATCCTACGAATCCTACTCCGTCTATATTTAGGATCCTCTACGTTACGAATTCGTGTTCCACCTTGAAGTTTCCGGAGCTTTAAGAGCTATGCCCTGAACTCGAGCTCGGGGAGAATCAGGATCAATTACGGGCAGGAAGAAGGCGAACCTGAGTGGATGGATCCGGAACTTTCTGTTTTACTGTGGAGCTCCAGCACATATAAGTTCGTAGAGGCCGAGGAGCCTCTAGTCAAGGAAGAGTTCGAGGAAATCTTTAAGACTGAGCCTATCGACGATTTCTTTACCCATCGGATGAGGTTTGGACACTACTAGTGTGGCAATACGACACATCACTCGATTATTGTTGGCTTCATTACAATGCCGATCGACAGTCTTCTAATAGGGAAACTCCACCTAGGGAAGTCATCAAGCCAGGCCCGGCAACAGGCCCAGGCTGTTGGAGGGGCCCTACAGTTACTATGGGGGGCACAGTTGGCACATTCATAAAAAATAGGGCCCACGTAATTCGATGGGCGGGCCTGGTCCCCCCATCCCGCCGGGCCTGCATCAAGCTCGAACGAACAATGGAGTCGGAGATGGTGGGGAAGGATTCAGCTCTCTTATTGAAGTAAAGAGGATCCAAGGCGTGGAGTCGCCCCAAGAAGTTCAAAGACCCAAAGGCATCCCCAAGGCACGTGACCACAAGTTCTGTATTTGAATGGAACCAAGGAGGATAAAAATGCCCAGATGCGGGGTGAAAGTGCAACTATAGAGGAGAGTGGCCCTCTTCGCTTTCTATTGAGAGGAACCGAAGTCGACGACTGCAGTTGTTTCTTTCAGCCTCTTAGGTGGTGAGGACAACATAAATTTCCTCAAATTCTTTGTTGATGGTTGTATAATTCAATTCATTCTCGACCTCGAGTTGTATGAAGAAAACTAGACAATAGGTCTTCCCTCAACTTCTGGGGGTCTTAACCTCTCGATCCCTTTACATACGGCTTCATGATGAGACTGTCTGTTTCGGAACCTGATGGGATTTCTCCAAATCAAATATAAATAACTAGGAGGACAAAGCCACTGCCAAGGAAAAAGAGGGAGAGGCAAAAAGATGATGAAACCCTGAAGAATTAATGGAGCCACGTTATTTATTACAATATGAAGAGTTATTTATGGCACCATATAATTTAAATTGTTTTCCAATTGATGTCATAAATAAAAAATACACGAGTATTAAAGTTTTTGAATTGAATTTTATTCTTAGATAACTTATAGATAAAAGATATTATTTTCTTCAATATCGCTTGAATGTTATTTCTTATGATAACCTCTCATGGTATGGATGGTTTTTACGTAGACTGATGCAAGATGCTCAGTTTATACCCATATATGACTTGGATTTATTATTCTCAGACTTGTATCCGTAGGTTTTATTGTTTTAAGATTATATTTTTAGCAAAAAATAGTAAATTCAATTGAAGGTTGAATATTTCAAGAAACTCAATACTCCTTCTTGACATGATATCAATTATATCATGCGAAAGGATAATTCTGTGATGATTTAGATTTATGATAAACAGATCCGTAGATGAGTAAAGGCCCTTGATTAATATCAAATGAGACATAAATAGGTTAGAGGTTCAAACTGGCTTTTCTATTTTGAACTAAAATAGCCATGAGAAATAATATATGATATAACCACATTGTAACTTTTTTTACTTTTTCATTATTTCAATATACAAAATACTCCCCTTTTTACTTTTAAGTTTACGAATATACTTTAATGTAAAATATGAAATGATGAAAGAAAAATACTTTAACTAGTAATACATAAAACGATTGCCTTAATAAAAACATAATAAATACACACTAAAATAGTGAGGCATATAATTACATGGAAGTCTTAAAGGATCAGGATCAATCTTAAGAACTTTGATTAATTTTATTTCTCAATATATATTTTTTATGTTAAATTGAGAAGTAATAAGTATTTGGATGGGATATACAGATGAATAAATTATTAAAATTAAGAACCAATAATGTCTCCCTACACTATAATTTCTCAAAGTAACGGATTATGATTTTAATATGGCAACGTTGTAATATTTTTATACATATTTTAAACTGTGATTGTTTTTTGAACATGTGAGTAACATTTCATAGAATGTATTTAATATTTTTTGTAGCTGTGTTTGACCCAATTATAAATAAATATGGAGGCTAGACATCCAGCATACAATGTTACTAACCAAATATTTCGAAATAATAAAATGAATGTCAGAGAAGCTTGTTAATTAACATGGGTTAATAGTATTATTCCAACTCGAAAATAAAACTAAGAGCAAAAAAATCAAAATTAATGAAGGCATGGACAATATTTATTTATCAAAATCATAAGTTAGTCATTCAAACAACTTGATAGACGTCTTCAATGTGAACCTCCGTTAATTTTCTTCTGTTGTAACATTTGAATTATGGGAGGCAGAAAAGTGTAGTTTGAAGTATCGACCAAAGGAAGCATATATAGCAAAGCCTTGATTGTCTTCACCATTATTGGAATGCTGTCTTTGATGATTGCTAGCTGAGGAATGATCTCTGCATCCTGGAAGAGTTTTTGCTTTATTTATTGCCACGTTATTGTCCTCCCATTCTCCAATGATCGTCAACCGAGTTCGTGGATGAAGCTGAGCGGATCTATTAGTTTGGGCATCTTGTATATCTGAAAGTAATAAGAACGTTAGTATTATCGACACTTGAAGATGGAAAATTATCACAAGCAATGAAATAGTATGAATAATATAAAATCTCTACATCTATTGTTATGGAGGTCCATAAGGAGCCTACTTTCAAAAGCTACAATTTTTTGATCAATAAAAAAAGAGATAAAACTAGTCAAGTATCTATAAGTTCATTATGTATAGTTCCATGCAGGTTAATTTAGTATTAGTTCAAAGTCACTACAATCATTAAGGAGAGGTTCTGGAAAACAATTTACTCGAGCAAGAGACAAATTCGACTCATGTGGTATCATGTCCTTATCCAACCTCCAGGACTACATCTACACGAAACACAGAATCTTTTTAGAGGCCACAGTGTCCATCCAGGCTTGACTCCGTCCCTGAGGAGGCATGACTTGGCCTACATTGCTACAACTCACTACAACAGACTACCAGGAGCGATCCTCAATTTTTGAGGGCAGCCAAGTGCTTCGGGTCCTCTTTCTTCTGGTCACATTTGGATTGCGCTGAGACCTGCTAGAATCTTCCTCGCCTCTTTGATGATGGTCGAAACGGTGCTTTATGGGGACTTGAGGAGCCTCATGATCTCTTCTTACCTCGAGCTCCACGTTTCATTGAAAAATCTACCACAGTTGCGCATTGATCCCTCCTAGCAGATCTCTTCTTCTTTGCCTTTACTCATTCTTTCTGCGCTCTGGGCCTCAGACATTGATAATTATAATAATTAGCTAGCGTGAACTTACATCTATATGGGACGAAATAGAAGAGTAATGAACAATCACTAAAATGTATCCGTGGACGCCAAACTGCACGAGTTAGATTGAAATAGAATGAATTAAACAAGTCTTCTTTTTTTCCGTCATGATTTTTTTAAATTGATATAAACTTTTTTTTTCCTCCCGTAAAACAAATAATGACAACTAATCATAAAATTATCGTTATATCCAAATCTGAGATAAATAAAAATAAATCGTAACAATTTAACATATAAAACTAGAGTCATCAAATAATCTATTTACAAAATTAAAAACATTTTTTGATAGGGGGGTTTTAGCGCTTCTGAGTTTGTAAAGAAGATTTTGAATTTTTGCGACAATAAAATTTATTTTGGTTTGATCAGGACCTTTATATATAAAACAAATGCTATCAATTCTTAAAATATGACCAAAACTTGTATAAATTTTTTGAATGACTAGATCCCATACTTTTTTCAATGTAAAACAATCCAATAAAAATGCCTTCCTGTTTCAATCTCGGTCTTACAGAAATAACAAACCCTTTCCTCTTGCGTTCTCCCATATATGCTTCCGAAGCTCAGTGTATTGGACACCACCCTATATTTTGTCCAATAAGTAGAAAAAGTAAAACTAACGTTCTGTAGTGTTTTTATAATTCTTTCGCTGTAAAACTTAACCTAATCTCTCACTTTTACCCTCCATTTGATTCAAAAAATGTTTTTTGTCCCCCTCCTTCACTAAAAAGCTCCTAAGCCTTGTATTTTGTACCCTACTGATGTAATTAAAAAGGAGTCCCTCGGGCCACACTGTCGTCTTTTAAAATTGACGTTCCTTCTAATCCCTTCTCTCTCCAAAACTTCACTGGCATTGAATATTTGGCTTTGTTAAAAATCTCGCCCAAGAAGGCTATTTTCTTTTTGACCGAGGTATTGGCTAAAAATAAAAGTCTAGGGTTATCCTCACCGGTTCTTGCCAACCCATTCTTCTAGGACCTGTTTCGACAGCTCAAGGTTATTTTTTTATTTATTCCCAGAAATGACCTACTGTTTCGGAAATATCTAAAACTTTTCCCGGTCCACATCCTCCCATCCCCATGCGAGACCCCACACAACTTCATTTTCGCAATCATAATTTTCCCCACACTGTATTTATATCCAAAATTCGCCTGAACCAGCCGAAAAGAATGGATTTCCAAAAGTTCTTGAAGCATATCATTCCTAGGCCTCCCACTTTTTGGCAAGAACAATTCTTCTCCTAGTGAAAATTCGACTTGGTTTGTCTTTAAAGAGGAAAAATGTTTCTAATTCCAAAACCCTCGATATCAGTTCTTCACTATAGGCTGTAGATCTTAGCAGATGGGTGGCCTTGGGCAATATTAAAGTGTTCCAAACATAGACTCTCGCAGGAAGATTGAGGCTCAGAACACTCGAGTAGAGTGCTGCTGCTCGTCTTAACTTTTCTTCGATCATTTTTTGTTCTCGGTCCAGTCTGTTTCGTCTATTGAAATGAAGGATCCCAACACCTTAAGCACGGAGACTTTTCTAAACCGATAACTTCCAATACCCCAGCACTGCATCCTATATATTTAGATTTCTCCACATTAATCTCTAGACCAGACAGTTTTGAAAAATTCCTTAATGTGCCAAAGGTAATTTCTGCAGATTCTTTAATGTCTTTTTCACTGCCCGAGAACAACATCGTTAAGTCGTCAGCAAAGGCTTCAACTTTATTTCTTCCGTACCGATTTTCACGCCTTTTATACTTTGGGTTACATTGAGTTCCACTAGAAGCCAATCCAAGCCATAATAACAAGTATGGGGAAATCGGGTCACCCTGCCTACAACCTCTTTTTATATCGAATTTATAACTGTCATCCTTGTAGCTTGTTGATATTTTTCAAACACAGCCCTATCATGTATCTAAATTTTTCACCTAGTCCGTGCAACTCTAACTTTTTAGTATCCAAGCATGAGACACACTATCAAAGGCTTTCTTAAACAATTGCCACCGCGCTGTGATTTCCTGTACATTTTGCTTTGCTGAAGAAATAG
>CP045906.1:1859384-1891537 GCA_013387185.1 Caligus rogercresseyi
TTACTTTGTCTCTGACGCATTTATAATCATTATATGCGTCATTTTGTACGCGAGATATGCTTTTTTTAATGTACATATAACTCTCTACTTATTAAATTTACATGATTTAGTATACCAAAATATTAAAACTGGTATACCAAGCTTTCATTTGATATGTTTGGTGTTCTAAAATCGCTAATTTAAGAGACATAAGCAAATATATTTTTGCACGTACTCTCCCAAAAAAAATTGATCCTTTGATATGAGAATACCATTACCATTTGGTAACTGCTGTTAGTGTTACCTGGATAGCAAGATAAAGAAAAAAGAAGGGAGAGAGTATTTTGCCTCACTTCTCTCCTTTTTTTTTTTCTTTTCTTTCTTTAAAACTTTGACCTCGTTGCGCGACCTCGTAATGTTGACCGATTTGTTCAAACTTTGTATGTCGTCTTTTTTTATCACCAAGAAACAGAAAATCCACAATGTTGCTAACATTTCAAACATTTGAAAATAAGAACAGCCCTAATATTCTATATATATATTATATATATATATATATATTATATTATATATATATATATACTGTATTTTATTATAAAACATGGCCATTCTTACAAAATATGAAAAAAGCGTTTGCTTTTCTATGAGGGAAGCTCTACATTTTGTAGGATTTCAAGTTTTCGATTAAGTCATTGGAAAAGTGCGTTTTTAAAATTTAATCATCCTTTAAAAATTTATCTAGCTACCAGCTAAAAAAATATCAAGGTTTTTTGGCATCCTTAGCTTATAATTTCGTATACAAAAAATATGAAGGAAAAAAGGAGGTGCAAAGATTTTTTTTCTTTGGATAACAGTAATAAGATGTCAGATAAGAACCAGTTGATTTGTTAAAGCAACATTGATTAATCTCAAAACTAAGTAGAGAATTCAAAAACTTAGGGACTCATTACGTATTTTTGGAACCGAAAAGCCTAATTTTTTTTTTTTTTTTTTTTTTGCCTATATGGTTCGATCGAATTGCATCCGACAGGATATGAATAAGCGTATAGCGTTAAAATTAATCTATCGAACCTAGGATCTTATCAATGAGGTAGAACAAAAATGACCATCCCCTCTCGGGATTCGAAACCTGCGCCCCCAACATTGAGAGTTGAACACGCCTTAGCACGCACGGCTATCGAGCCCCTTCCTAATATTAAAATATATGCATTTTTTAATACTTTGTCGTTTGATAGATTTCTGTCAGTTGATGATCTATGGTAAATTTCAAAAGTAATTTAATGGAGCTGATTTTTTAGACTGAAACATGGGCATTATTTACTAAAGTATTTTATGGAGGATGCTCTTCATTTTTGTATTGTCGCAACTTTTTGATTTAGTCGCAAGAAAATGTGCTTTTGAACATTTTTAATGGTCTTCAAAACATGCCTATAAATATATGTACATACAATAGCTGGTACCCATTGCTTAAGCATTTCATACACAGACATAAACATAAATATATGAGATAGTGCTAAAATAAATATATTGTATTAATGTTTTGACTCAGGAGAAATTAGTCGTGAGCTAATCTTTATTTGAAAACTCTGATTCTCCAAACCCTCATTCAGTGATCGATTCGATGTTTTCGCAGCCCTTAGTCCGACATGGAGAAAGACAACAAAAAACACAATAGAAGAAGGATGAGACTCTATAAAGGAAGTAATGAATCGGTTGTCTCGTGAAAATAAATTTTTAATATATACTCGCAGTAAAAGAATGGGACAATTGAAAACTTCATTGGGAAGATGGACAGGCCATTGGTCACTCCTGGATAAGTCAGAGGAACGAATCCTTTCATCAGGACTCGAGAACGTGCACAAACGAGAAACTCTATCGTTCAAGGAATTTTCATTGCGATCATTTCCAAGGTAACTCCCGATAACGAGTTTTAGTCGGTTTTCGTCATCATTATTTCTCAGGGCTTCTTTCAAAGTTTGTTCATCAGTCGACCTCAAGGACACAACGCAGCCTTAATTATTAAAATTCGACTGACATAAAAATATTGTCCACTCTGAGCAAGGACGTCTTCTAGTCTGAATTACAATCACGGAGGAGCCACAATTGGATATGAACTTCGATCCTTGTATGACGAACAAAGAGATCAGTTTTTAAGCGATTCCTCATTGAGGAACTTAAACTACAATTCGTTGAACTCTAGAACCTGAGCCTCCAAACTAAAAAAATTTCAAGAAGGCTTACACGCTGCTAAATAAATCTGGGTACCGTCCTGATCGACATCATAAAACGGTTTCTGATTCCGGGGGAATCCGTTCAAGAGACAGGACAGCGCAAACTATTTTTATATCTTGGGGAGACCATGGGATCCTTCTTTGTGTCATGCCGCTACTGCACATAGTTATATTAAATATGGCTTGATGTTTTGCCCTGGACGCCTTCTTAATGTATTTATTTATCATTATAAATTTTTCATTCTTCAATCATTTTTTTTATTTACCTGTTTTATGTTTTAATCCATACGATTGAATTTTTTATTACATACTATTTTGTAACGTGAATTTTAATGACATGCATTATAATTGGTGTGTATATTGGAAGGTCCAAACATTATGACATGCAACGGAATATATTTTGTTAAATATTTGAAAATCTATATCCATATATATTTTTCTTGCATACCATTAAGATAAAAGTACATATTTTAATTCAAGTGGATGTACTTCAACATATGGTTTTTTTTTTTTTTTTTTTTAAAGTTTATTGCTACACATCAACATATGGTTATATAGCCAATGAAATTCAAATAGAATAGTCTTGATTTTTTGAAAAAGGCAATAATGGATCAACCCTATGGCGAACAATGTTACATCTTAGGGGGAAACCTACTTCTACTCTAATACAATAGTTTCCTTCACTTTATTATATCTATATATGTCTACGAAAACTCATTTCTAAAAAATATTTTCAGTTCAAAAAACTTATTAATGTAATCTCCATATTTTTTAATATGTTTATTACGCATCGGTTTCTCTAAAACACAGAAAAAATATTAAAAAAATTTGAGTTTGATAATTATATTTTCTACTAATTTAAGTGTTTTCTTTCATGTCCAATATTGTATTATATTATTTATATCCGTATTTTCTTTTCGATGTATATTTTAAACTATGTTATCATATTTATTTGTATTGAGCTTCAATACAATATTTTATTTCTATGAATTCTAGAACAATGAAACTTTTTTGACGAAGTACACTAGCTATTATTTTTAAAAGTATTTGAAACATTTTTATTAACTAGTAATTGCGAGAAAAATGTATTCATCCACCTAAAATGATGAAATAATTCTTCATTATATCAACTTCCTCATTAAATAATGGATAAATTCAAGCAAATTTTTCACATTGTCAATACACACACTCAACAGTTGTCCAATCTCAATTCCTTCTCTCAAACTTATTCGAACCAGGTGTAATGCAATATTTCAAAGTATCCTAACTACGTAGTTAGTATTAAGAATGTTCAATTGTTATGATATCAAACGTATAAAGAGAGGTTTGGTGATTAATTCATACCTAAAAGTCCCGAGGAGTTGAGTATGTATGAATCTTCAAGTGGAGAGGAGACTCCTCCTCAAAACAATTATTTAAATGCTTTGAAAAGAATTTGGCATCAAACAAGGCTTACAAACATAGAAATTGAGAACCTGATCTTTGAAACCCTTAAGTTAGACCCTAACTATCTTCAAGGAATTCACACCTTTCCCGGAGCACGAGCTATTATTGTGATTGTATTGAAAAAAGAAATAGATATCAGTGTCTTTTTGCACATGTGAGGATACATTTGTCGTTAGAGATGCAAGTGTTAGAGACGACGGAATCAGGGGAGCCGTGAGAGGACTGAAAGCTCAAAGAAAGGATGAGAATGACAACCCCATAGTTTTTGAAAAGAAAATTACCGTGCACTCTCCACACGAAGATGTGAAGCCGGATTATGTGAATACCATATTTCAAAGCTTTGGAAAAATTAATGCCTGCTAAGAAATGGTCTTTACAGAGGGCAAATTGAAAGATATCAAAAATGGTAACTACTGCCTAAGCGTTGTACCTGAACGGGAAATTCCTGGATTTTTGGCTTTAAAGGGCCATAAAAAACGTGTTAGTTACAATGGTCAATCCATTACATGTGCTAAATGCTACGAATCAGGTCACTTTGCTCGAGACTGTACTAATCAATATGTGAGATGGGCTGATTACTGCAGAACGCTTCAAGCAAAGCCTGCTCAGGAAATAATAGCGGAGAATCAGAGTCAAAAAAGCTCAACCGTAGTTTCGGTGACTACAATTGATTGTCATGAGCCCTCAAGCCCTTTGGCTAATAATGACGAAGATACCTCTACCTCTTTGGAGGCAATTGAATTGAGCTGTGGAGATAAAGATGAAGAAGATAGTGTGTCTGAAGTCGAGGAAGGAACAACCAAAACGAGAGATCTATTACGAACATGAACAATACTACAAATATAGAAAACGCAAGATCTGTCAAAGACAGTTCAGTGGGAAGTAACGCCAATATTGATAATGTACCGAAAAAATTGCATAACTCTCACATCGACAAAACAAAAATAATTCCGCGAAGAACAAGATCTCAATCTTCTAGCAAAAGGAATAAGCCTGACGGCTCTCCTGGCAAAGAAAAGGCTCCTCTTAAACAACAGAAGCTATTGCAGTAATGGTTGTTGGAGAAAAAAAAAATACTTACAATATGAAGGATTCCCCTAAACACTTTGGCATAAAGACAATAGATCTCTTTAAACACTAGGGGAGGCAAAGATAGAAGAACGAGGCATGCAATGATGAAAAGAATTTTATCTCTTCAGCCTGACATAATTTGCTTGCAGGATATAAAGTCATTGGTCTCTTCCTCCTGTTCAAACTCATGCCCTTATTGTCTTCCTCTAAAGTTCACTGTATTTTCACAGGTAGTACATCCTTACGAGGTGTGATCACAATGGTGTCCAAGTCTGTGGCAAATTCTGAGTGTGTCAGCAAATATTCATTTGGAAGTGATTGGCACAAGATACGAGTGCAAACTCAATCACCCAACTATTCCTTCAATGTCTTAAATGCCTACGGTCCCAACAGAAAATCTCACGACTTCTTTTTGTCCATATTGAAGTATTGCTATGATGACCCACTACCTCTGATAGTTATAGGAGACTTAAACGTCGACTTAGAAAAAATAGTCACCCAAACAAAAATAGCTTGGATATGGTTGTTGGCCAAATGGGATTGGTGGATATAATGAAGAAATATAATGATAGGGAGCATTTTTATTCGTGGAGAAACGGAAAGCATTCTTCAAGGATAGATCATGCACTTCTGTCCTCAGATTTAAGCTACTTTTGTAAGAGAGCATTCTTTAAATTTGAACCGTCTTCTGATCACCATATGGTTGTCGTAGAGTTCCGTACGCCCTCTTTTAAACCTTTCGGATCCCCAATTGGCTTTTACAAGACAAGGAGTTCGAAAGAAAATTTAAAAAACGGCTCTTAATTGTTATAACGTCAAATCTTCAAGCAACCAACTGTTAAATAAATTAAATTCATGCATCAAAGAAACAGTTATTTACTATTTGAGCCGCAAGAGGGAAAGATTGGCAAAGATAGACCGAGATGTCGAGGCTATCATGGAGGAGGGTTCCCTTTTTGTGAAATGCTTAATGAGAGATTCAATCCAAGCATATGGAATGAATGAAATTGCGGAGGAAGAGATGGGAAATAAGAAAAAAATGAACGCTGCCCTCTTCAAAGAATGAAAAACCTTGGAATTAAGAATGATTTTTGTCAAAAAGAATCGATGTAATAATTTCAGAAGGAAAAACATTTCCCATCCCAAAGCTATTATTCGAACCTTTCACAATATGTACCAGGAGGTGCTAGGTGGTGATAGAATTGGATTTCCTCGTCCTAAAAAGTCTCCCACAGTTACGATTTTTACATTGAACAATATTCTTAATCACATTGAAATTTTTATAAGGATAACAAAAGTCGGACAACATAAAAGGGAATTTTTTTACTTTATGCGCCAAAGAGATTTCACCATACCTTCTTAAATTCGGACAAGAAATGGAAAAAGGGGAGCACTTCCTAAAGCTCTAACTATTGGCCGGATTTCGCTCATTCCTAAAAAAGGAAATGGGACTTCAACGAGTCACTGGAGACCTTTAACTATTCTGAATGAGTCGTACCGCATATTAGCAGGAATTTTAGCCAAGCAAATGGAGCCGATACTAAACAAAAGGTTGGGGCTACAACATAAGGGCTTTTAAAAAATCGGAACATAGCAGATATTTCACGTAACATCAGTGCTGCCATAAGATCAACAACTACGCGAGGAAAATTTGGAGCAATTATAGCATTTGACTTTACAAAGGCATTCGACACAATAAAGCACAGTTTTATCTTTCAGGCCATTAGAAAATATCTTCCGAGACGTTTTTTTAATCCAATAAGGGCACTTCTATATAATGGAACTTCAAGGATCATTATTGACACTCTTCAGAGTGATCCTATAACATTAAGCAAGAGTTGTAGACAAGGATGTCCTGTTTCTCCCTTATTGTTTGTTTGTGCAATGGAACAACTTAATGTAATGTTGAAGAAGAAGTATGGTGGATTCGGTGTTTTATTAGGCAACCAAAAACATCTCATAGACCTTTATGCAGATGACATAACGATGATGGTAGAAGCTAGCTCAGAGAAACAACTTACTAAACGTATAGAAGTCGTGCTTGCCTTTTTCAAAAAGTTTTCCATCAAATCAGGTCTAAGCACCAACATCAAGAAGTCGGCTATTCTTCCCATTGGACATTGGCAACCGTCCTCTGATTTTTTATCGGTGGATGTAAAGTGGTAAAGTCTATTAAGATCCTTGGGATCGATTGGGATAGCAATCAACCATCCTTGTCAAACTTCGAAAGACTTAACGCACAAGCTCTTAGATGGACTCAAGCATGGCGAGGTTTTAACTTGCAAAAGCGTATAGACTTATATAATTTTAAACTGATTCCACTAATTTTATATACGGCCACTGCTTTACCTACTATAGGAGAACGTCTCATACTAGAAGAGGAAAAATGGCTAACAAAACTTTTTTACCACAATTATGTTCCAACTCTGAAGAGAAGGAATTGGGAGGAGGACTTGTTTTACTACAAAATATTTTACCCAAAGTTTTTAAACGAGTTTTTATTGATATTAATTCTAAGCCACAGATTGAGTGGAGGAATCAAATATCAAATTCCAGCATCTTCATGGAACTTATGTTCGGGACTGATTTATCAAATGACTCAATTGCTAGATACTCAAAGGAATGGGCAGCGCTACAGAGAGTGTTATGGATCAGACCACCGTTGTTTGACTCTAGCACCACAATTGACATTGTTCGTCAAAAATACGATCGTATACCTTTTTTTAAGAATTTGTTTTATGGACCCAACCAGCTGGAAAGTATTGCACTACAAGAAAATACCCTACGCTTCTGCGACATACAAGAGGAATCTGTCTTCAAAACAGGGAGATTCTACTTTCCTTTACGTAGAGCTTCTAATGCGTATATTCCATTGACTCCCTGGTATTTAAAATTTTCTGATAGATCTCCAAAATCCAAAGATGCTAGGTTGATTGCTAGAAAACATATGGAGGTTCTTGATTTGTCATGTGAATGGGAAAATAAAATTTTGCGTTCACTGATGAGTGTTAAGGATGGGCATAAGTTTACCGCTCAACTTCAAATATCGACGATGTTAATTAAGTTCAACCAACATTGTAAGGATTGTGGCAAACTTTCAATGACATTTATCATGCTTTTTGTGACTGCCCCTCCCTAAAAATTATCAAGGAATTCATCGAGCTCAATGAAGCTTACATAACCGGCTTTAAGCACGAAGACTTAAAGGGACATTTTTTTCGGCACTCCTTCCAGAGGAAAACAAGATCATGATGAAACTATGGCCATTGGTGCAGCTCTTCAGAACTGCAAGGCACTTGTTCCCAACTCCTAACTCAAGGGAAATTTGTCGATGCAAACGACCTTAGAGCAATTATGATATCTGCAGCAGCAAGGTACTCTGCTCTGTCACTGAAAATTCTAATACCAATGGTCCTACTTGGAACTATGGATCCGACGTAGTGAGATATTTCCCCTCATCTTCACCTCGTCTTGCTGGAGTCCTCGCCAGAATCATCTCAAAGTTCAAAAAGCTTAAGAACTCCAAAAACCAGTGATTGTCTTCTGTTTTAATGTATCTTTTTAATATTTTTTCTCTGTTTTGCTACGTTTTGTTCGTTTATTGTGATTTTATGTTTTGTTTGTTTTAGTATTGCTTTTTATACTTCCTATGTAATTTGATGTTTTTAAGGTCTTAAAGAGGAAAATAATTTTAAATTACAATGTTTATTTATGTTTGTTTCAACACTGCACAATTTTCCTTTTTTAATTTTTTAAATATATATGTGTATATTGTGTACGTCGTATATATTAAATAATGAAATAAAGACCTTGCTGAGGAGAAAAAAATATATATCAACGTATAAACAGCTTTGGGTGTCAATTTATTCCATTACTTGAGGGGAACTGTTGAAGCCATAATCTCTTCAGACATAGAAAATATAAAAAGTAGGAATAAGGTATATAATATGTTTATTTTTGACTATCTGGTAGCAAAGCTTCACAAATAGACAGACAATAGTTTTATAGAAGATATATCTAGATGATTTGTCATTTTGAAGTTTTTCATTTACAGACAATTTTTTAACATAATATATATACATTTCTTTTTGTTTTGTCATTGTTTTGATGGATGGTTGGGCAATATTCCTATTAATGAGGCGTATAATTAGTTTTCCGATAGCTGAAAAAAAGTTTTGAGTGACGTGCATTATTTAATGAAAATCAACAGCCTGCTAATGCAGCATGTAATGTTGGCATACATGAGGTAGATAAAGCAGGTAGAGAAAGTAAATTATTAGTCAAGTCGCTGAAAATATAGAAGAAGTCATGGATAAATAAAAGTACTAAATCACAGTTAAGCTTAGTGGTCACTGGACCATAGTAGCCATCCAAATTTTACTAAAACATTATGTATATAGCGGCCACCTGTCTCTAAATAACACTTTTTCCTGAGCGACCGCTATATTGAATGTAGTCTATTATAAAATATATATTTAGTTCTATGCACCAATATAAATAAAGGAGTTTATTAAGTAAAATATGACTTCCGAAGCGAGACTCTTTACGATTGATTAATATTAGTCACATGAATATCGTTGTATATAAATACACATAATAACTTTAATGAAATCTCCAGTCATGTTCGAGTACATCTCACATTTGCAATTGGAATTTTAAAAATTATCACACAACCTCGACCCTCGATATTCTTGAAAAGTGCCACAAAAAACACTTATTGCAAAAAAGTTAACTGCAAACGAATGCATCAGATCCGAGGAACTTGGAGCCATAATGCTCTTAGTGGTGCCTAGATATGGAGCCCTTTCCATAAGGATACCGTCGCTTCTGGACAACTCCTGGATCGTCACCACGAATGAAATTAAGTATTTCCCGTCAAAATCAAAGCATCTTTTTAAAAATAATGAAAAAGTTATTGAAATTTACTAATCCTTATTTTTTGTTTTTATGTTGTGCATTCAGTTTTTATTTGTTGTTAGAAATGTAAAATCGTTTTAATCTTTTATGAAGTTTTAATTCTAGATTACAATGCCTATTTATGTATTTTTTTCCACAATAACTTCATATTAATAAAGATTTGATGAAAAAAATGTGACAAACTCCTACATAGAGGTCGACAACCTACGCACGATCATAATAGAGGTAGCAGCACGTTACTCGGCTCCTTCTCTAAGAGTTCCCACTCATGATCTTCTTTCATGAGAGGCAACCTAATTTGTTATGTGCCTTCAAGAGCAGCGCAGTATTAAATGCTTTAAAGGGGATTGAAAGAGTCATCATCGCTTTTTACAAAGAAATGATTTTTTTTTGCATTTTATATAAGGTTTACTTTTTAAATCATAATTTTGCTCTTTAACATTCAATTATGTTATCGCTTTTACACAACTGTCTAAAAAGTATTATTTATTTATTTGATTATTATCTGCTGATGTATGTTATTTAATTTTTTTAGATAACAAAATAAAGAATTTTATAACCGGTAAATAATAATGGTAAAGTGGTTGTATGCTTTTGGGTTGTAACGTGTGGTAAGGTCCACGATTGGGTAGGCAGCAAGGCCTTAAATCCCATTGCGAGTGCAAAAATGTATAGTAGATAGAGTTCATAATAAAACTGCAAACCCAACTAAGTTGCCGCATTCAAAACTAAATATTTACGTCGGCGAATAATAGCACTTGTACGATTGCCATCAATCAACTTCAGAGAGAAAATTCACATGTATCTAAATTCACGACTTACGGCTCCGAGGCACAACAACATAGTTAAAATAAATGCAATTATAGTTTTTGGAAATTGCGTTTGCCCCATTGTTTACACATTCAGATTCCGAAAAGACTTCTTATACTTCACAATTTCTCTTAATATATAGCAAAACGCCAGATATCTTTGTTCTTTCATCCACTTCGACTACTCAGGCACTCTTACAATTTAAGTTATAATGAGTGGTTCATTGTAAACGTATAAGAAAAAATAGATAAAAATACTTAGGAGTAGACAACGAGGATTTATTAAACGTAATATTCATCCAAAAGGTCATCTTATTTCATAAATTAACTTTACGTTAGATAAAAAACAAGAACTAGGAATGATGTCATTGAGCATTAACAACTTATCTTTTATGTGATCCAACAAGTATTTTTGTAAATTAGCTTTGAGCGTATTGATGAAGTTATCTGAAGCAGAGATCAAATATGCCCATGAAAGGCAGTGAGAAAACGACAAGGAGCCGCCCAAACTTCTTAACACTAGGTGGACGAGCGGGTTATTTTAACCCGCAATTTTTTTTCAAGGTGCTGGCTTTTTTACTTATCATACTTACATGTCCCAATTTTTTTGACTTTTAATGTATATATAAGAACTATATGTGTTTAAAATTTAAACACTGTATCTATATTATTCACTAATTTATTTGCACTTATACCTAGAAAGACGAGCGGGTCATTTGAACCCGCATATATAAAAATTAAAATAAACGTAAAATATTACTGACATAGTGTGGTGTATGGGTAACAAAGTTGTAACGGGCGTGTATAGATTTTGTTGAACATCAGCAACTCCAAACGAATTAGCATGTTTGGAAAAGTGTTACCTATGCTCATGTAAATAGAGTAGAGCAGCTTTTGCTTCATCTCAGAGCTTTTGTGCTAACAATCTGCCAACATGTCACGAAGAAAACGTTTCACTGTCGACGAAATTCAACAACTTCTTTTAGCAATGCCATTGGATGAATCAGATGGAGCCGAATAGAACCGAACCGAATTAGAAGAAAAAATCCTCCCTAGATCAAATTTTTGAAGGCGTCTCTTCATGAAACAACAGTCCTGAAGAATAAGAATTTGACCCTCACTGTAACGAAGCCAAACCCAGCAAAAATGTCTTCTTCCTCACTGATGTGTCAATCTCTACTGGTCCGAAGAAGCTTCCTGAATCAGTAGAATATTATAACCAAACAAAGTATGGAGTTGATGTTGTTGATCAAAAGGCGATATTATACAGCACCAAGGTATCTTCTCGTCGTTGACCGCTGCAGGTTTGTGTGGTACAAAGATGTAAGCGGTGCTAACATTTCAAGACGAGATTATCTAATAAAACTAATATCCGAACTGAAAGTACTTGCTGAAGACTGTTCCGATGGTTAGGAGGAATCTGATTCTGATTATATTCCTCCTATTGTCAAATGAACTGCAGATGAAAATCTAGGAACAAAAAAACGCTGTGGAAGATGTAAGCGCCCTGTTTGTAGAAAATGTGCTTCGCACACAAGAGTAATATAAGAAATGTTAGTACGCATTATATTGTATTTTTCAGCACCTATGTAGAGTAACCATGCTATTGTGACATAATGTCCACTATAAAAGGATATATTAATATATAATATATAGTAACAAAAAGGACTATAGTGAAAACCTTGTTTTAATGCAAATAACGAAAATACTTCAAATATATAACTTAAATTCTACACAGATTGTAACCTGAATTACATTCAAACAATGCAAAATATATTTAAAATACATGATAAAGTCCTTCAAAAGCATTATATGAAACATTTATAAGCTCTAATAACCGTACGCTAAAAAATAAAGGACTTTTTTAAGCGGGTTGAAATAACCCGCTCCGTCCACCGAGGTAGTAGTATGACTGGCTTTGTGAATCACGACTTTGTAATCTGTAGTATGTAAAGTGTTTTTATTATTATTCTAATGTTGAATGTTGTTTGACTTATGCTTAGAGTTTTAATTTTAAACAATAATATTTATTTATTTGTTTTTATATATAACTACTCTAAGCAGTAAAGTCTTAAAAAACAATATGGATAAAATTTGGATTGTAACATTAAAAAATATTGATTCTACTAAGATAAATATATATTTTGTATTTATTTAATAAAAATGGATAGGTGACGGGAAATTATATTTCTTTTATGGTTAATATAATAGAGGGACATCACTATTTTTTAGTTGTTGTATATTAAAATGGGAGAAAACAGTTTACATACAAAAAACATATGTATCCATTAATAAACATTTAAACACGAAATTATTGCAAAAATAAAATACTATCAATCTTTGTATATGTTTGAGGAGTTAGTTAAGGATATTTTAGTGGATGGAGAAGGACGAAAGTGAAGGGACAGCTGTATGTGAACATGGCTCGAGGTCAAATGTTTGTCTCAATAACAAAATACATATGACTGCAGAGCATTCAATATTAATATTAAATAATGACTAATGCAATTAGACGGGTTTATATCCCTCCTACCTGGAGTGAGAAGGAGAGTACTTGACGACGGCAAATTGATCCGATTGTTACAAAGATACAAAGAGTATTTACATTGTACATATATATGTTTATAATCAACTAAAACATTTCTCCTTAATAATTTGATGAGGCAATTATAATAACAACTAAAATGATCATTTATGTTTTTTGTTTTTTTTTCCTCTTCAGCAAGGTCTTTATTTCATTGTTTAATATATACGAAGTACACAATATACACATATATATATTAATAAAATTTAAAAGGAAAATTGTGCAGTGTTGAAACAAACATAAATAAACATTGTAGTTTAAAATTATTTTCCTCTTTAAGACCTTAAAAACATCAACTTACATAGGAAGTATAAAAGCAATACTAAAACAAAACAAAGCATAAAATCACAATAAACGAACAAGACGTAATATTATAGCAAAACAGAGAAAAATATTAAAAAGAAGCGTTAAAACAGAAGACAATCACTGGTTTTTCTGCAACTGAATGGTTTTACTTTGTTTTCTGTATATAATTTAAATGTACTTTATTTTTAAACTGTATAACGTCTTCGCAGTTAACCAAATAAACTCTTTTATCCGAAAAAAAAGATACAACTCCATTGGAATAATTTGTGTGTTTGCCTATTATGCGTAGTTTTTATAATTTATGATGTAAAATAAAGGGGGTTTTCAAACAAATTAATTATAAGATGTTTTTTATTCAATGGGCTTAGCTTCTTACTAGTCTTTCTACACCACCTCATCCTTGCCTACGTCCAAACATATATAATGGTCCTTCTTTAATCCGTTCAATAGCTATATATATCATTCAATACTATAGTAAAACTACTTTATATATATGTGGGAAAAACATGTCCTTTCAACTATTAAAAACTCATTTCATTGATAAAGCATTTTATTATTCAAATTCTTTTGAGTTTTTGGAAAGGATTTGGGTCAATATAAAATATTGTATTGGAAAAAAAATTGTCCCCACCCCCATTTTATATGAATCGTTTAAAATACTCATTTTTTCTAAATCTGATAAAAAACATTTCAATTGTATTTGATTCAGTTTATCAACCCAAGCATTTTTTGTTTTGAAATATTGGTAGTGTAAGTAAAATTGATTTAATGAAAAAGTATTTTAGTTAATTTCATGTAATACGTATTTATATTTTTTTATAAGGTATTTATTTATAATAATAATAAAAAATACCGTTCGTTCGTTCCCTGTATACCCGAGCGAGTCATTCGATCTTGACAAAATTTTCAAGTTTTTAGAGCTGAAGGAGTGTTTTAATGGGGTTGTCAACTCTCGGAAATTTCGTCAATGCCATGCTTATTTTATTCGTCAAAACGTTTTTTGTCGAACTTTTAAAATTGCCCAGTTAGATTTTGACCGAATGTTGTATTGATTATTTTGAGGTGGTAAGACGCGTTTTTTGTTTTATTGAGTGTTTAACGAAAAATTTGTTTTCCCTATGATTACTTAAAATACTTAATTATGTCCCTGTCTCGCGCCAATCAATTTTAATCATGCTTAAACATGGATGGTGATTTAAAATCATCCTAACTTTTCTTGGTTAAAGATATGAAGTCGCACTCTCTCTTAAGATTTTTCTTATGCCGTTTCCCCCCCATCATCGGAGACCAAACCAATCATAAAGATAAAAAGATATAGAGATCATATTCCCTTCATCTGTATTTTTGTGTCCAAACTAAACAAAGTAATATGTATTATATCATCGTAAGCTGATCCTAGATATAGAATCTATCTCTGTGATCAGCTTACGTGATGTAGTAAAATTACTTTGTTTATATTGGACACACATAATACAGCTGAACGTTGTTTCTCTACTATTGAAGGAATCAGCTCTTTATATCTGTATATCTCTATGAACCAATGCTAATAGTGTTTTGAATATTTGGACCTCGGGTTTTCTGTGTGAAGCATGGTTTTTAATCCAAAATGATGTGCTCTTTCAAAATTGCATGCGATACCTGATACCCTTTTTCAACCTGAATATCCATGTCTAAAAAATAAAGACCCGATTAGGTGATTTTGCCTATATGGTTCGAAGGAATTGCATTCAACAGGATATAAATATGTATTATTAGCATTAAAATTATACTATTCAACCTAGGCTCTGCTTCTAAAGAACTTATTTTATATGAAAAATCATATGCGATGACATTATTAGAATTATTCGTATGATTATAAATATATATATACAGGGTGCGGCAACATAACTTCCTTTTTTCAGAAGGCAATAAAACAAGATGTATAAATCAGAAAGGCTTTAATTTTATTTCATTACCTCCGCCGAAGGAGGTATTGTTTTCACTGGCGTTGTTGGTTTGTTAGTTTGTTGGTTTGTTGGTTTGTCAGCAGGATAACTCAAAAAGTACTGAACGGATTTGGATGAAATTTTGTGGAGTCGTTGGAAGTGCCAAAAGGAAGAAGTGATTAAATTTTGGCATCTCTGAGTGCCGAATTAAGGCGCCAAATGAGCTAAATACTACTAAATTTTTCAAGTTAGCCTACTCTGCCAATAGATGTCGATGTGCTGTGAAATTGGGTGCCGGGAGCGTCTTCCTCTCGAAATTTCCGTCTAGGGGAACCCTCCCCCGTCTCTCTACGCCTCCCCAGTCGTGAAAAATCCGCCTCGGAAGGCTCATGACGGCGGAGGTTTGCACTCTCTGAGTGTATATATGTCTCTAGTGGTTTTAGTATATATTTAAAGTTTTGTTTCACATAGTTTTGAAAATTATATCTGATAGGTGACGTCCCCCATTGTCCATACACTGTATATACCGATTTCGGGTGTTTGCCATGACCCTCACCAGCGTATCAGCGGTATATTGGCAATTTCTTCTCTGATGTTGGACTTCAAGTCTGGTAGGCTTCTCGGGCGGTTGACATAAACACGGGATTTCAAATATCCCCACAAATAAAAATCACAAATAAAAAAACGTTTTCGAGAAATGCCTCACATGCATTCCTTCGTGTAGTGAAATCACGTATTGAGAGTTCTTGCACAATCGCAATCTTGTAAGGATGGTAATGAAGGTCATCGTGAAGTATTCGCCTCACTGAACGATCAGAAAGTCCAAGGGCAGAGGTATGTTTGCGTGCAGAACGCCGTGGAGATTGCAAGACTGAAGCTCTTACTGCCTCAATGTTCACAGGTGATCTGATGGGCCGAGGTACTCCAGTTCTTCGTCGTGTCGTACTCCCAGTTTGTATGAACGTATGACCCACGTAACAATAGATTTTTGGTCTGGAACAGGGCCTCTCGGAGCCCCTTTGAAACTATTTCGAAAGATGTGCTGGGTTGCAACAACAGACTGACGATTCGAAAAGTGAGCTTCGACGGCAAACGCGCGCTCCTCACTGCTCCAACGCATGATGGTGACTGACTGTATTTCCAAGAAAACTTCCTGACCGGCCCTATCAAATAAAAACACGCCCACCCCGCCATTACTTCTACAGACTGATTGCAACCTATTTTAAACCTTTTTTTAAAGAAGTTATGCTGCTCTACCCTGTATATATATATATATATATATATATATATATATATATATATATATATATATATATATATATATATATATATATATATATATTATTTATATATATATTACAATATAAATTTTATGTGCCATGTAAATGTTTATTATTTCAATATACCATAAGAACACAAGATCGTTCACATTAAGGAAGGAAATTATTTAATGTTTAAACTATTCTCAACTCTATTTAATGTTCATTATTTTTTTACCTTATAAATATTGTATTCATGGTCCTGAGCCATAAAATAGATCAATATTTAAAGGAAAAACTAATTTGTGCGAGTAGTTATTGTTTGTATTCTAGAGTTATTTTGAACTAAGGTGTGTTTTAACAAAACCCTGCCCCAAAGAAAAAAATAGTTCAATTATTTGGTAAGGATGAAATATCTAACGCAAACATTTATAAAAGTATAACATAAATGCTGTAAAATGATATACATATTTATAAATAAACTGGAAAATTACCTAAAATTATTTTTATAAAATAACTCTATAACAAGTTTTTTTATTATTATTCATTTTTTTATCCAAAAAGAATTTTTTATCTTACCCATACAGTATAATAAAAAATGCGTTAACTACACACTATACACCATTATTTGAAACGAAAATAAAGGATAATATGTATTTTTTAAGATGACAATGTCCATTACCTTGATATTTACTTTTTATTTTTGGATTCTTGTTTTAAAATCTTGTGTTTACTTTTAATGCCCATTTAATACTGCATAATTATGTATTTCGCAAAAATATTTTAAACCTTATAATAAACAAATTGGTGATAGCAATAATCTTTAATGTTTTGCAAAAACTAAAATTTCAATCTTGGGTCTATGGACATTTTTACATGAATAAATAATGTTTAAAACCAAAGATGGTATTAACTTATCAGCATCCCCAATAAAAAAGGATACACAATTTTTGACAAAAAAATACTTTGACTTCTGTCATTATATCTCTCATATTTTGAAAAGGTATTAACAAAAATAAGTAAAAATATTGAGTAAAGATCTTAATTTGATAACGTCTTTCAAACCAATAATCATAAATGTTTTAATATCCGGTTCATTATGTCAGGAAATATTAGGAGCTGCATGGTGACTTTTTTCGCAAGCCTATAAAATCTTTACCTAAGCTGGGCATCTAAATTCTACTTATTAATTATCTATGTTAATTTAAATAGTAGTTTTTTTTTCTGTTTTAGTGTTTTATTTTCTTATTAAATTATAACATTCGATTAAAAACTTTATCTAATCTGACCCAAAGTACGCTAAATTGATATCAATTTTGAGAAAAAAATTCACCACGTTTCACTAAGGAAAAAATAACTACTCAAAAGGGAGTAACTATGTACTTAGGTAAAGAATTACCCTTCCATGTAGTTTCTAGTATTCCTTGGCTTATACTATATACTATTCTTGTATATACGTTTTCCTTTTAACTACTCAGTAATCAATATGTCTGTCTCTCTCTCTTGCACTCGGGGCGTTATCAAAGATCTAACACCATTCATTGTAAGTCGTAGAAGACATTCATAAACAAATATTTTATAAATGACTTCAGTACGATTCAATATGTTTTTTAATAATAAAATTTATGCAATGTGAAGGCATTTATGTTGCTCCATGTGGAGTTTGAAGACTAACTAGTGAGTGTACCTCTTGACTCCTTAAAGTCTTATAGTATGTGCATATTTGTTTTATATAAGACATAATATTAAAGAACTCTCCAAATCCTGTGGACAAGTAAGAAGTACATCTCAATCCTGTTGAGTACATAACTGGAGATGTCCTGACGCTACAGATATGACTTGGGTCTACCTGGATTAATACAAAAATGGGTTCGTGCAGCGGCGATGTTATGATTCGTTGTTCTTTAACATTTCTTTAGATATGTTTTAGCTTTTCCAGCAGACATGATATTAGTAAAACAATATTACTTTACTTATAATAACGAATCACCTGGAAGGCTTTTAAATTGATTAAAAGCCTTAAGCTGAACCATTAAAATCCCTCTTCCTTTCCATACGCCTTAAGAAACATATTTAATCAATTTAATGGTTAAAAGACTTCGCAAAACATGTTTTGAAAACGCAAAGCCATATTTCCGTAGTCTAAAGTATTATTTAATAAGAAACAAAAGTCCCTGCAGTTGTGGAAATGACATTTAAAAGTTTGAGAGGAAGGGACGTCATCAAATAAGACCTTAATTAAAATCAATTCCATTACTCCTGGGTGGTTGTCTTTTGCAAACAAAAAAGTATGTCAGATGCATACGACTACGCCCATTAATTAGACGTTTTATCGACAAAAAAATCTAGTACGAATAAATGCAGTCATATTTTATTGGTTTATTGTTTTATTTATAGGGTATTGGACATATTTTGCATGCCAACGAAATGTGGCTCATAAATGCAAAAGACTTCAGAGAAAGACTATAAATATTTTTTACAGTACCATTGAATTATCACTATTTTCAGGTTTGTAATTTATTTTAAAGCTAAAAATGTAAATTGAGGTAAAGTTTTAAAAGAAAGTAAGTATTTTATTTACTCTCTTTTCACAACGTAGGATTTTTTTCTCTTAACTTTAAAAAAGTATTAATCAAACAAGGGCACCCAAAACTCATCTTTGTTATAAAATAACACTAGCCAAAGTCAAAAAAGTTTGTTTTTTACTTGGTAAGTATATTTGTTTGTTCTCTATGTTGAAAAAGGTGGCTTCAAGGGGATCTTGAACACTATCAGGATCTAATGACGTCATTGGAGGGGACAGAAAACAAAGTGCCTATTCAGGGCTTTTTACCAACTTTTTTATGAAATAAAAATTCTAGACAATCTCAAAAGCAGTAGTCTTAATGTCCTATCTAAAAAGACTTCATTGGTTATAGAAAGCCATTGACAATATACTTATATATTTGTAGGAGTTTGACATATGTATATTCTTAAATATACTATTATTATAATATTGCTATTATTAGCAATAGATGAAATAGTCCCCATTAAATGATTTGTTTTGCGTGTTCTTGATTGTCAAAATGAGTAAATGTATATTAAATTCTTATTATATTCACTTCAGTCATTTTCTGTTAATTAATATATATTTATATATTAACTAATAACTTCTTCTTTGCCACTTCTTAAAGACCCATTTTTAATTACCTGCGACTGATCAAAGGACAGCAACATATTTGTTGTCCCTTGAAGGATCCCTCGTGAGCCCGTGATAAGCTGATCTCTTCCGAGCTGAGAGTAGGGTCCAACTTCATGGCCTTACAAGCCTTTTCAAGGTCATCCGCTGCTCTCTCAATGGACGCCAAAGCATTTGGCATCTCCGTTTTGAGCTTTGAGTCCTAAGGAGTAAAAAAAGAAGACGAAAGAATTTGAATAAATTTAGTTTTTATAAATGAGGAAAATTTATTTTATATATATATATATTACAGCATTAAACAAAGAATATATATATAAATATATATCTTATTATTTATTTCCCTTAAAAAAAATTGAAAATAATATATTCAAATGTTTCTATAATAAAAAAATATCAATTCCGCTTCTTTTCTTCAACGCCCACTTAAATGGTTGTGCCTCGGTTCCAAATGTCTTCGTACCAAGTTCTTGGGCTGAAAAACTATGGCTCAACTATGGGGACATCCATGTCCTCTAGCTCCGGGACCTCATCGTGCTGAAAAATATTGATCTCTCCGCGGCATTTGACTTGAAATCCTTGGGAGGAGTCCGACTCATTAGATTTAATCACCAGGAAAACTGAGGATTTCTGCTTGGTTGCAGTGGTCTCATACTCTTGATAATTCAAGGTAATTCGATCCGTCCCGGAGGAAGAAAGACTCGGACCCTCAAACTGGCTAAAAGGAATCTCAGCCGGCGCATTCACAATCCAAACTTCCTCTTCTTTTAAATCAACATCATCGATCCCAAACAAGCACTCCTTTTTGATTTTTGTCAGAGACACGTATTATTTACTTGGTCTTTTCAATTGATATATATATATAAATATATATATATATAATATATATATATATATATATATATATATATATATATATATATATATATTAGGGCTGTTCTTATTTTTCAAATGTTTGAAATGTTATCGACATTGTAGATTTTCTGTTTCTTTGTGATAAAAGAAGACGACATACAAAGTTTGAACAAAATCGATCAACATTACGAGGTCGTGCAACGAGGTCAAAGTTTTAAAAATTTAGTAAAAATATAGTTTTCCGCAAATTTCTTGAAAATGGTGGACGTTACAGACTTTAACAATAATTATTAGTTTAAAGGAAATCTAATTTACTACCAGACGTATGTTTGATGTTTTTAATAAAACAAAGTTTTCAGCAAAAACAAAGAAAAAATGGAGTGTGTAATGTTAGCATATTTCATAGCTTTTTTGTATCAATTAACTTCACTCGCCTGTAGAAGATGACTTGTTCGCTTCAGAGTAAATAGTATTTTTAAGTTGAGTAAACCTTTGGATGATAAATCTAAAAATGACTTTTGTTGAATTCAAGAACGGCTCTATATATATATATATATATATATATATATATATATATATATATATATATATATATATATATATATATATATATATATATATATATATATATATATATATATATATATATATATATATATATGTGTGTGTTTTGGTGTTTGTGTGTGTAAAGCAATATTACCGACCTCAAGTGTGTATCATTTCATTATTTAATAGTTTTTCCTCGTTTAAAATCAAATTCCCCAGCCCCTTCTCTACTCAAGTGCTCTCAAAAAAGGAAGAATAAATAAAAATCTCCGTGAAATTAAAACTCTTGACTGGGGCAAGAAATTTAAGTGGGAGGTGTTTATTGTAATTATTGAAGATGTTCAGGATAAATCCTTTCGTGTGGAAGGTCTAAAACATGTTGAAGTTTTGATATGGCCATGCTTTACGGCTTTAAAGAACAAGAAATAGCAGGTGCAAATTTGAAATGAATCAGGCGGCAACTTATCTAAAATTTTCTATTGATATACGTTGTAGACTTGAAGAACTAAAAATGTTCATTCTTTTAAAGGAAAAATTGTAGAAGGAAAAGTTGTTGAGGTGAATTTAAAACTGAAGGGTATCGATAAGGTGAACGTTGATAATAAAAAGTGAGTTGTAATAATTATGGTTAATACATTTAAAAGGATTGATGAGAAAAGAGCGATTAATTGGTTCAAAAAGTTTGATGAAGTAGTAGGGCACTATCCAAGGAGAAACCCTACTAATGAAGAGGCGGAGAGCAACTATAGACACTATAAAGATATATGGAGGGATGGGGACTACATATATGGTTGAAGTAATAGCAGACCCTTCTTTAGTACCCCAAATAGCCCCCATTCAGGGGTGCTTAGTACGTCTTAAATTTAAGAGAGCAAAGTTACAATGTCAAAACTGTTTCGGTTTAGGGCATACCAAACAGTTCTGCAACAATGAAAGGCTTACCATTAGACAGTATGTTAATGCTCTAAATGAATCAATTGCTAGAATTTCATCAGAAGGAGAGAACAATGACATAAGTACGAGTGGGGCGGACGTACAGAATGAAGAAAATATTGATAATGTGGCGACAACTAGTCACGTCAATCACGAGGTTGTATGCGTGGTAGAATCTCCTGAAGTCATTGCAGAGTCTTCTGAAGCATTGGTAGAAAGTGAAGTAATTAATTCTACAGAAACTCATAATAGTGCAAATAAAGAAGATACACAGGAAAAGGCTAGTGAGCTTGGATCTCATACTTCGGAGATAAATTCAAAAGATTCCTCGACAGTGCCTGAAGAAGGCAATCAGGGCTCTCCAATAACAGTTTCAGAAAACTCTGATCATTTGAAGTCCCTTCAACGGTTGGGTGTGAAGGTAGTGTTGGTTCCTCCACAAATCCATCGAAAAATTAACCAATCGGTCACAGTTCAGAGAGACAGCACAAATGATAATCCCAAACCAAGGAAACCAAAATTGAATCCTGAACTAATCCTATTAACTAGAACAAGGTCAGGTTCCATCTCAAAAAGACGTTCTTCCTTTTCAGGACTGTCTCCTCACAAAGACTCTCCAAATAAGCTCTCTAAAAGCTCTTTTTTTTCAAGAAATAGGAACCTATGATGCCATTAAAACTAAAATTAATAAGTGACTTTCTCAGTTCTCAGGTGTCTAGGGATCAGGAACTGAATATGGGGATAGGTAGGATTGTCTCGCTGAATACAAGAGGAGGTAGGAAACGTATTTCAAGACATGCTCTAATGAAAAACCTGCTTGATAAAAAACCTGACATCCTATGTTTGCAAGATGTTAAATCGGGTACATCTTCTTCTTGCTCAAAGGATTGTACTTTTGTACCACCAAAAATTACTATCAATTCTTCACAGGCAATGGATTAGGTCGAGGGGTTTTATTTTTTGTATAAAAGTCTATTTGTAAGCCTTTGAAAGTACGTGAACTTTCATGCCTTGGTGATTGGCACAAAATTTGCATACCAACAGCAAACGGCGGTTTTTAATTCATTAATGCATATGGACCGAATGTAAGATGCTCATCTTTTTTCAAGCTATTATCAATAGTTGCAAAAATAGTTTATATCCTCTATTAATTGTAGGAGATCTTAATGTAGATCTTTATAAATCGAATGGGCGGTATCCTAATCTTCAAATACTTTCCAATATCATCAATATCCTCGATTTACACGATTTAGTCAAAGCTTTTAGTCCAGAAGACAATGTGTCGTGGAGGTGTGGAAACAAGTCGTCTAGGATAGACTTAGCTTTAGCGTCCTCCTCTATTCAGGCAAAGACTACAAATGCACAATATCGTCCTTTTCATGCATCTGACCATAAGCTTATTGAGATTGGTATCCATCAAGTTCGGCTGAAAAGGCGTTTCAGGGTCCCAAAATGGATAATTTTGAATGAAGATTTATTAAGATTCTTAAAACACGTTTTATTCAAAATTTTAATAATTCTTTTAAACCAAAAAAACTCGCACTCCTTTTATCCTACTTAGTTCAGTCAACTACTTTGCAATATATTCGCAAAAACCGGCAAAAAGAAGTGACTTTCCAAAAAAGCCTTGATGTTTTACTTGATAATGATTCTCTGTTTTTACGTTACATTTCCAAAGATACTACAAATATCTTTCGTATGTCAGAAATTGCAGAAATAGATTTTAAAAGAAGAATTGAAAGGGAAAACTCTGTTTCGTTAAGGCTAAAACACCTACTTCCAAAAGAGTACTCAACATCTATCGTCAAAAAATAGTTTTTGAAGGTAAATCATTAACAAATTCTAAAGATATATTAAACATCTTTCATAGTCAATTTCAAAAGCTTGTCGACGGCGATAGGGCTAATTTTCCACGTCCAAAGCGTGGTACTCATTCTATTTTTACAGAAAATACTATCACTCAGTTCATGAGAAAGAAGTTCAAGGACGAAAAAGCTTCAGGTCCTGATGGCATTGGCGGCAAAATATTTACCAAATGTTTGGAAGAAATCGTTCCCTATCTTGTTGAACTAGGGAAGTCTATGGAAATTCGTGGAAAACTTCCAAAGTCAATAACGAAAGGCCGGATCACCCTAATACCTAAGAAAGGTTCAGCAACAGATGTGAACAATTGGCGCCCTATTACGGTGCTCAACGAGAGCTACCGAATTCTATCGGGTGTTCTTGCTGCTCAAATTGAGCCTCAGTTGAATGCTAAATTAGGGAAAGAACAAAAGGGCTTCCTTAAGGGTAGGCAAATCGGTGATATTAAAAAAATATAGGAACAGCTATTCAAGTTTTACAGAAAAGAGAGACATTTGGAGTCATCATAGCCATAGATTTTAGCAAAGCTTTCGACACCATACAACATAGACATATTTTTGGGTCAATTAAAAAGAAATTTCCAAAAAATATTTTAATCCTATTAGAGCTCTCCTTTATAATGGTACCTCAACTATCTCCATGGGGGGAATAGAGAGTGATCCCATAATTCTAAAAAAAGCTGTCGTCAAGGTTGTCCTTTGGCTCCACTTTTATTTATTATTGGACTTATTGAACTGAGCGACTCAGTAATTAAAAAGTACAAAGGGTTTGGAGTTGATTTCGGGTTTTCAAAGAACATTATCGATTTATATGCAGACGATGTTACGCTAATGATAGAGGCCAACTCGGAAATACAATTAATTAAGCGTATTGAAATATTAATAAACCACTTCAAAAAATTGAAAAGAGATCGGGATTAAGAATTAACAAAAAGAAAACATCAATTCTTTCAATGGGCAAGTGGAACCCTGAGAAGGATCTACAGATTGCAGGTTGTTCCGTCAAACAAAGCCTGGACATTTTAGGTATTTCATGGGAATCCACAGGAGCCTCTCAATCGAATTGGCTAAAGATAAAAAATCAAATCAGTCTCTCAATTCCACGCTGGAGAAACTTTAACCTACAGAAGAGGATTGACCTCTACAACTACTTGGTCGTGCCAGCTGTTATATACAAAGCATCGTCTATTCCGTGGCTTGCTGAGCGCGCAATAGTAGAAGACATTTGGCTTGGTCACCTTTTTCATAGGAGTTATCTAAGTGCCCTTAAGAGACCACGATCTCACATAGGTGGAGGACTAAGTTTACTCTCAAAAATCATACCTAAAAGTTATCAGAAAGTTGTTATCGACCTATCAATTCATCCACAGACTGAATGGCGGTCTGTTTTTACATCAAGCCCGCATTTCTGTGGCTAATGATTGGAACGGATTTTATTAATGAAAAACTGGAGGTTGTATCTCCTTTTTTAGCGTCCCTCCAAAGATTAATTTGGAAAGGCAAACCTTTGTTTTCTTCGACGTCTACAATTGATATAATTCGTCAAAATTGTCAAAAAAAGTTTTACTTCCAAAATCTTTTAGAACCAAAAGAGTTGGAATGGATGGCTCTATCTCAACAAATTTTATCGTTTCATGATTTAAAGCCAGAATCAATGTTTTACTGTGGAAATTTTCCTTTCCTTTAAAGAAGGCTGCATTGAGACATCAAGTTCCGATCCCTTGGCATTTTATGCATCAAATTCCAAAGAAGAAGCCGAAAAAATTGTGATCAGTTTCTACAAGAATACACGATGGAAAAAGATTCACTGCACAGTTTCAATATCCCTTAAGAGACCACGATTCACATAGGTGGAGGACAGTTTACTCTCCAAATCCTCTGGCACTATTTTCTTTAATGCTCCTTGCAAAGACTGTGGACTTTTGTTCAATAAAATTTCTCATGCTTTTGCAAACTGTCCTGCTCTGAGCATCTTGAAGGAGTTTATATCTTTAAATATCAAAGGGGTCACTAAAAATATTATTCCTGGTATCCTTCTCTTTGGGTTGAATTCCAATCCCAGTAGTTCTTCAAAAACTCGTGCTTTAGAAATTTCACTTTTGAGCTGTAGGAGCTATATCGCACATAGGCTAGCAAGTGATAACTTCGTTTGCAAGGATGATTTGCGAGCCATCTTGATATCAACCACTGCACGTTACTCGGCTCTTACAATTAAAATTCCAAACTCAAATAATGACGCTTGGAATTTTACTGGTAATTTAGTTCGTTTTTATTCTTCTTGTGCCGTCGAACACATAATTTTTTTAAACATATAATAAAATGTCATCAAAAATTTAAAAATATTTTATCCTAGTCCTCTTTTTATTTTAAGATGGGTCTTGGATTTATCCTGAATTATCTTTGGTCTGGGTAGTAAAATAACTCCCAAATTATATTATTGTCATGCGTTTTATATTTATCATGTTATATTGTCAATTTATAATGTTTTGACTAATTGTTGGGTTTAATGTATTTAATTTAATGTGTTTGTTGTATATGTCAAGAATATGTGCTTTTTGTTTTAAGTTATGTTTTATATTATGCAGTGTTTTTTTTGTCCTTTTAACTTTTGTTTAGAGATCTAATTTTAAACTAGAATGTTTATTTATATATTTATATATGTAATTTCTCTAAATCAATAAAGTTTATTATTTTTAAAAATCCCCCACGCATCAATTTAAATGCAGCTCTTCTTCTAAAAGCATTGCATACTATTTGTATTATATAGACGATATGGTACTTGAGAAATGTAATTAGCAAACTATGAAATAAATTTGATCAAATAACTGCTTGTGGCTTCCACAAAAAAAAAATCTTTTTGATATTAGTTACAGCTGAATGTAATTTAAATAATGACTATCAATTTGTAATGCTATTTACTTAAAAAATAATTGAAATAAAATTCATTTATTAAAAATAAGTTTTTTGATAAAAAATTCAAAATTCTTTTACAAAATCTTTCAGGGACCCATTTTACATATTTGATTCATACCTGATTCGTTTTCGTTTCATAAAATAAGATAGTTTGATGAAAAAAATAAATGGTAGGATGGTCCTTATTGAATGAGTCAATCCTTGGATAAAGTTAGGATTTACATAAATGAAAAAAGCTTTTAAAATTGAAAATATAACGCCTTTCCACTATGATAAGGTAGTGATAGGGGTCCCGGAGCTTCTTGAGTTGGTCGAATAGCTCTTCTTCGCTGGTCCTCTACTCGCCTACTGACCCTAACCTCGCATCCCCCCCCCCCCCCACTAAACTCATTCCGGGGCAGATGCTTCAAATTCTGTAACAGGAACCGGTCTCCAATATTATAGGTGCGATTGTCAACTATTTATAACATATGTGTTAGTTCACTCAACCTCTCCAAGTAATTGATAAAAATGATGTCTTTGGATTTTTTTGTGATTAATATTGCTTAGCTTTGAGGTACACCCTAATATCAGTTTTCAATGATTCTGCAGCAAATGTTTCTGCAAAATTTGTATCCAGACATATGTATCCGGACATTTGTATTTGGGCACTTGTATCCATTTCATTTGTATCCACATTAATAAATACAACTTTTCTATTCACATTTTATATTAACTATATTTTGTTAAACTGCATATTTCTTTAATAAATATAGACATCTTTTTTATATTGGAAAATCTACCTGAGGATGAAAACTATATGAGGCGCGTGGCATGTGAAGGGCCTCTCGCCACAATTTTTTTTTTGAGATATTCGCGTTTAAAGTTTGGGAAAATGAAAATACCATAACTTTTTTAATATTTGAGCTACAGAGCAGATATTGTGATCATTGGAAAGCTCTTCGCGTCAAGAATTTAGTCCACTACATGAAAAAAATTAGACTTCGTGCATACGTGCAAACAGTGACTGTTTATCAAAATTAAAAATAATTTATTTATTATAAATAAATATAATATATTTAGGCTAGGGGGAACTTTATGGTGACATGCAACGGACTTCTTCATAGTCCATCACGGTGTCGTCAATATCCTGTTCTTCCTGTGTGGGGTCATCCTCCTGAGCACTTAAATCTTCGCCTCTTTGAGCAGCTACAAATTTATCCACCCATTCCTTTCCGCTTGGCTCCATGTAGCTTCGGAGGATTTCCAAGTCTTTGATCTTGTCTTGCTTGAGTTGAATAACTGAACCTGGATACTTCCGATTAATAGCCACGGAACTAAGATCAAAGTCAAGACGGTATGGTTGTGGAGGTCGACCACGCCCCTTGCCCCTACCTTTGCCTTTACCACCTGGACCTGCTAAGGAGAGCGGCGTCTTCAGAAGATTCCCCTCAGTATCCTGAAGATTATAATGCAACTTGATGCAATAGCCCTGAGGGTAATCTGACGTGATGATGAGTTGACGTGCTTTCAGAAAGGCACCTGTGACCTGAGTTGGCGTGCGCCAGGTAACATAATTTGCCAAGCAACTGTAGGCCAGAAAATCACTTATTTTCAAGCGTTTAACGCAGACATTGTTACTGGCGTTCTTCAACTCTCTTTCATAACGGTTTGGATGCTGGATTTCTGAAACTTCTCGCAATGCCTTTTCAATATTGCCAAACACTCGATCACATGGCAAGAAAGAATGTCCACTAACCAAATAAATGATTTCCATCCTTGTGAGAACTTTTTTATGGATCAAGTGGAGACCCATCAACACTATTGTTTTATTTTTATTTTGGCCTGCACAATTGTCACAAAATATACGCACTTTCTGACGTCCGTTTGCATACTCGTCCAGCCACATTCCGATGCAGGATGCTATGTTGTCAGAACCACGTCCTCCCTCTGATTCAACCCACAAATACAGGTATGGTTTCTTAGCCTTCACATCGTAGACACAGAGGTTGTATAACCAAATCTTGCGTGCATAATAAGCACGATTGACAGTCAATTTCGGACAGGGCAACGTCTGCTGCAAATCAACAGCAAGAACAATGGTGTCGTCATCCCTATCCTTTGATTGCTCCTTCAACAATTTTTGTGCCTCCTTTGCAGTCTCCCTATGACCATGTAACGCATCTTTTGCATTTTCAAGTTCATCCTCCTCTCCTTCTACGCCTTCAAGACTCTTGATGTTAAGATTGAGCGAAACACACGTGTTACACTTATCAGTTTCTGGATGCTTGAAACCAATGTTGTAGGAGTGCGTAAAAATGTACTTATAGTAATGGAAAGTAGCAACTAACTTCTTATTATTATAATAGTCTTCAGGGTATTCCTCACAATACCAGTCCCGAAAAACCTTATAAAGTTTGGGTATAGACAACCCCTCCTCTGCGTATTGCTTATGAGGATTTTTATCCTCGAATAATGGCTTGTTGTCACTTTCAGCAGTTGGATGTGTTCATGCACACGCTCACTTACAACGGATGGCAATTTTCTACCTGGATTATTTTCCCACGCTTGTCAGTGGGAATAATTCCGGTATTCGAATGCTTCCTCTTGGACAGAAACACTCGTATTTCCTTCTCCGTGATGCCATGCATTCCTTGAAATCCAGCACGACACACTTCAATGTCCTTTCCCTGATGTCGTACATGGTACACCAAACGCACTGGCCTGAGGGATACGTCCTTGGTCGTATACTTCCTCTTAAAAGGATGCTCCGACATACATGAATTAAAATAATTAAGACGCAAATCATACGACCCAATGTCCCAGCAGTTCTTAAAAATTTCAGCTCTTCCTTCCTCCCCCACTTCATCATAACAACCATCCTTGCATGGCGGTCCTGGCTTCCTGGCCGATACTTTTTTCTTCGTGAAATATGACGTGTATTCTTCTCCACGTTGACGCTTCATCCTAGCTGATTTTTGCTTCCACTTCGTCTCGTCCTTTGCTTTTTTTCTTCCCTTCTTCTCGGAACTTGTTCCCTGCACGCCTCTTGTGCCACTTGTCGAAGGAAGTGGCGTAGATGCAGCCACTGGTATGCTTGGTCCTGGCGATGAGTCATCCTCATGCGGCACGCTCGTGGAGGCAATGGGCACAGACAAAGGCAACTTGGATTGCCTCGGTTTCCGAGATAACAATGGCTTCGGTGATACAAAACTTGAATCAGGAGATGACAATGTTGAATCAATGATCAAACGGCTATCAGATTCATCATCAGCGTCTTGTAAAACAAAATCAGGGTCCTTATCACTATCGTCCACGCTCACATCACTACGGTAACCACCGCCATTGTTTTCCATTGTCTCCGATGCACGTCTTGCACTTTCTTTCGGTTTAAACACTAATTTACGCTTCCTACGCGGCTTCTGCAACACTGCCGGGTTGTCAGCACGTTCACTGTCACTACTACTCATGATGTAGAATGATAATGCACTAAATACGCACTAATTATGCACAATAATAATAGTAAACACGCGCTTTTGGCTCTAAACGAGCTCAAAACTCCACAAGTCTTCGAGCTTTCATCATAGGACACACAGTGTTGTTTTTATTTGCCTGTTCTTCTTTACTTGTTTTTTAACGCATGATAATAGTCCTCAGTGGTGAGAGGACGTTTCAACACTACAATTTTCTAGTTTTTTAGAGATCGCCCGCTAAGACGAAAAATACATTATTCTTTATGGGGAAAATAGACCCGCTTACAGTATCTAAAGGAACTCCCACTTTATACCATCTTATAGTACTTGAAGAGAGAAATCGCATGGTGTAAAAACCCGATTTGGCAACTTTGTGGCGAGAGGCTCTTCACATGCCACGCGCCTCATATATACTTAAAGATGGGCACTTGAAGTGAATGATAAGGTGGCAGTGTCGGAAGACCTGATAAAAATAAGTGTTTAGTATGGCCAAGACCAGGAAGGGAAGGAATAAATCTCTAGTATTATTTAAAAGTATTTCTATAATGAATCCACTAGAATAAGAGAGGTAATGACAATGGAGTAGTCGAAGAACAATTGCAGAATGTTTAGAAGAAAAAATCGGAAGGTCCCTCGAAGACGAGTTATGCTTGACATTTCAAATAGATTACAAATTTCATGTAACCTGACATTCAGTGAAGGCAGCATCAGAAAAATGATTTAAAAGATGGCAAAAAGATATATGGGATTGGTACAAATGTAATGGGTACAAATGTCGTGGATACATGTATCATGGATACAAATGTCGTGGATACAAAAATGGATACAAATGTCCAGTTAAAAAATGTTCGGGCACAAAAAACTACGATACAAATGTCGTGGATAGAAATGCGGCGGATACAAGCGTCTGGATACAAATGTCGCCGAAGGCTTTCAATTGATTTCAATTGCATCCTCTTTGAACTCAGTCAAAAGGGTATCCATGATCATGTTCTATACCACTGGAGACAAAACTCCCCCTGAGGACTGCCACGCGTTGGTTGAACACTGAACTTTTCACCTTTTAATTCAGTGGTTACTGTTCTTATATTTAGAAGTTCCATGTACACAAGAGCCGAACATTGTGGTATTCCAAGTTTTGTCATTGCTGTATTTGCTGAGTGAAGTTGTATGTAATCAAGGCACCAGTGCAATCAAAACTGACTGCAAGTGTGCACTGTTTTGATATATGATTTTTCGATAAGTCAACTGCTTGTGACAAAGCGGTTTCTGTCGATAGGCCCTTGTGTAAGCATGTTGCGAATGAAATCTAGGGTAAATTATTTACTTTCCATTGTACCATTCTTCGAGTCCTTTAGGATGTAGTTCGAGAGTGTGATAGGTCTAAATGCTTGTGCTGAGCTATAGTCATCTTTGTCTTCAATATGGACGAACTCTTCTCAGGAGACGAAAGACGCGGGGAGTTTACCCCACACCTACTAAGACCTTAATGACTCCGACCCTGGACATGCGCTGGAGTCTTCGATATAGACGAACTCTTCTCTGGAGACGAAAAGCCGCAAGGATTTGTACCCCACACTACTAAGGACCTTAAGACTTCGACCTCTGTACATGCACTGGTGTCTTTGATATGGACGAACTCTTCTCAGGAGACGAAAAAATTGGTATTATTGAAAGACCCTCTGTAACGAGAAGAAAAATGGCAAATATCTAAACCTTTTATTACATTGTCCCATTTCCTAGGACTACGACCTTCTGGATTCACCTTCGAGAAGGGCAATGTTAGGAGAGTTGTACATCACACCTTCTAAGGACCTGAAATATTAAAACCTCGACCCCTGGACATTCGCTAAAGTCTTCAATATGGACGAACTCTTCTCAGGGACGAAA
>CP045906.1:1891637-1915349 GCA_013387185.1 Caligus rogercresseyi
AATGCGACAAAATATGACAGTATAGAGTGTGGACATATTGGGGCCGATATAAGGTCGACTGGGGTAAAATTGTAGCGGTGGATAAATTCTTCCCACTCCGCCCCTGAGAAGATCCTATATTATGTTGATTGAACAATACAAAAATTATACATTCATATAAAGTGCTGTAACTGAGGGAGTGCGATAGCCGTGTGCATTGAGGCTTGTTCAACTCTCAATGTTGAGGTGGAGGTTCGAATCCCAAATGGTGAAGGTCAGTTTTGGTCAACCTCATTAGTAAGGTTGGATTTAAATGCTATAATACGTTTTCTATAAAACCAAAAGGCACAACAAAAAACTTGGCTAAAACCAATTGATCCTTAGATCGATTAAAAAGTGCATTCCATTTTTTTGTTGATGTTTTTTTATATAATATGTCCACACTTTTGAACTATGGACCTCCTCTGATGAATGGTGATGTAATAAAGCTTATATTTTATCAAAAGATTTCGTTTAAATCTGTTAGTTTTAAAGTTATTTTCGCAACTTATTGTGAGTAGAAAGGATGGACATATTGAATTATCTTAAAATTTATATATAGTTTTGTTAATAGTGTTATATGGTAATGACTGTAATTTTTTAGGGTTCATTATATAAATCAACATAAATAGTTGCTTATGGTGCTTCCAAAGGGATATTAATAATAAAAAGGCTAAAATTCGCTTCTTCTTTATTCGTTGCAGCAAGCTTCTATATATATATATCATTTCCTTATAATGTGTATAAAAACACATCTGGCTAAATATTAATATCATTAATGGCACCAATAACTGTATCTGGTTATGCATTATTTGGTTAGCCTCTCGAGGCAACAACGGCATCTCCTATAAACCAAGGGTTGAGCTCTACACTTGCTAGTGCTAAGACTTACATCAGTGTTTAACTTCCCATGTGCACATCTGTTATTTGTCTTTATGGGAAAATGTGTATCTATTCAACAGCAAGCCTTTGAATTAAAAATCGAGGATCATATGGGACTTTGCAGTAGATATGGCTAATTTTTTTCCTCAATGATCCTGCCATTTTTACTAACCAATACGACTCATGATTAGAAGATACAATATAACTTTTAAGGGAAATCAACGAGGTAGCCCTTGAATAAAAGTTTTCTTTTACATGTCAATATTTTTGTTTCTTTTTCAAATGTCCTTCACTTCCACTTTATATAAATGGTTTTATACTTTTTATGATGTGATGAATCTTTCCTTGGAGTACTAGTTTTAAACTAAAATGTTATTTATGATTTTAATATCACAACCCCTATCGGTATTATTATTATTTATAGATAGTTGGTTATATCTTAACTGAATTAAATTTAAATAAAGAACATGCTTTAGAGGTCAATCATAAAATGATTTATAGACCCACCTTTATCAAAGATAAACCATTAAAAAATGGGGGAAACAGTATGTGGAATTTAGTAAATCATTAAACAAGCACGATCAAACTTTTCTTCAGTTCTTTGAGGATCCGAGAAGCTTTTAAGACGGGGAAAACCACAGAGATATAAAGACATAGAGGGCTTATTGGATTCTTCAGAGGAATACATTTTTGTGATCAATATAACAAATATTTCTATCTCTATGATCTGTTTACGATGACGTAGTACATATCACTTTGTTTATATTGGACACAAAAATATAGCTGAACGACGATGTTTCTCTGCTATTGAAGGGAATAAACTCTCTATATCTTTATATCTCTATGGGAAAACTGACCTATATACTTACTTGATACAAAGTTGATAAAAGGGAGAAAAAATGTCCGAGTATGCAACTGATGGGCGCCATCTTAAATTCCCCCTTTAGTAAGAAATTTAGATTATTAAATGAAACAAAGAAGGGAAGAAAGGAATACTTGTTATTGTTATCCCTCGAACAGTCAAAGTCTAAAATCGAGTCTAGGGAATAAAAAGGGGATAAATAATATCAAGTGACGTCATCTATAAGGACTACTTTTTGTTGAAACATAACACTATGATGGTGATGATATCACCAGACATTTATTGCAGATTTTTTTTTCTTTTTCCTTAACAAATTAATAATTTTATCAATAATCGGGGAAGCCATTTTGAGTCCCTACACGAATTCGAAGAGCCATTATATAGTTTAATGACTGGAAGCCTTCCCTTCTGGAAGAACTATAAAAGTAAAGGGCCACTGGAATCCGGGTAGAGCAGGAACTAAGGACGTCATGGATTACTTTATCCATTAAATGATGAAAAAAATTATGCACAGTGCCTTGATGTCCATAAACTAAGGCAAATTAATTAGTTACTCATGAATCCATTCATTTTCTTTATAATTAAGTATACACTCAGAAAGTAGGAAAACCGACCAAAAAAAGAAAGCAGTAATCGGTTTTGGAGGGATGTAATATACATATTAGTACCTTGATATTAATAGTATGAATAAATCTATTTTCAACACAATGTGACTAGCATTATAAGAAATGTAATTGGAATAAAATAAACAAATTCATGGGGCACATTTTTTCCTTTCAAACTAAAAACATTATAATTTATATCGTATTTGTATATAAAATAATCGTAGATAAAATTGGATGAATTAAAAGTATAACAATAAATATTTTTAAATATTGTCATATTCAAATATAGTTTCCAATAAGCATTTCATTTCTTTAAATTAACATCGAACCATAAATTTTATCTCTTTTATCATTAAAAAATACATTTTAGTGTAGTACTACTGCTTGCTAAAATTCTACTACGGAAGATATATAAAAAGCTTTATAATCGAGGGATTTAAAATAAAAAAAATAGAAGAACGAAAAACTTTTTCAAATAATTAAATTTAGGGTTTCTTTTAATTTTCTTTAGATAGAAAAATAACCGTATCCATAAAAATTAATTCTGAGTTTTGAATTATCTTGGTTTTGACCAGAGGATTTGTCACTCTTCTTTGTTTTTCACAATATCTCGGAAGTAAGATATGAAATAAAATATTTCTTTATTATATTAAGTTTATAGTAAATTGTTTAGTAGATGATGATAATAATGATGTATGACGATGGCCCTTCTGGACTTGCCATGTCTTGGTAGTATGCCCTTTCCATTCATATAAGGATATTCTCTATCAGCAATAAAATATAACAAAACCACATAAATCTTATTAATATGTACCTTTCCTTTTATCTTTTTAACCTTAGAGGATTCTTATATATATTTTGTCTTTTCATGAATGTATTTCAGATAAGAAGCTCATTCTCTCTCATTCTAATAAATATATCGAAAAATAAAATATTTCCCACGAGAGACAGTCATTTTAGGTCGTAATGCGTCATCAAGAAACTCATAACAAATAGTTATTTTTCTTGAGTATCAAGTTTATATATGTGAACCAGACATTTCAAAAAAGTCTAAATAAAGTGCAGGAAAAATGAAATAGCAAGAGGTTATCAAAATATTTATTTAGTATTCATTTAATTTCGGTGTACTTGACACTAATTATTTTCTCTTTAATATAATGAAATGCATTCAAAAGCAAAATAAAGTACTTGAGTTTAATTGAAAAGAACAACTTGAAAATCCCATAGGAGAGAAAACCCTGCATTTATATCTATTTGTTTTTTATGGGTGTCCTAGCTCAATGTGCTTCCCTCCCAATTTGAACTCTTAAATAAAGTAAAAAGCTGTAAACGCTTAATAAAAGTACGTTTCCGATAAATTAACTAGTATTAATTATATGTATATACAACTCTTTTTATATGTAAAAAGGACATAAAAGGCAGTAGTATTTATGGGTCTTTTAAACGGCCTTTTTTTTGGGGGGGGGGGGGGGGGGAAATAAACAGTGTAAACAAAAAAAAACTTCAAAGTAACAAAATCCAAAAAAGTACTTCCTGTATAAAGCCGGATATGACTCCTAAATTAAGTGGTTTATTAGAAAAAAATTGTGTTGCAGAGATGCGTAGGGATATAACCGTATGAGCCTAAATATATGTATATGTACTAACCAACATACAACACAAGAAGACGTTGAAAGTGAATTAAATAGTTCTCTTTTCACCACAAATTAACATAAAAGAACTGTTTGAATTATTTTTTTTTACAAATTGTGTACAGTTGGACTTATACAAGACAACTTGGAGTCTAAAACCTTTTGTCTCATAACATGATAACATACACGACGGCATTTCTTCAAACACCATGATTTCTTAGTCTACCACATATCTATTAATGGAAAAATATTTTACTTTCAGTAATGCACGTTCCTTAAATAATTTGAAATTTTAAGTTGATTAAAGTACTTTCAACATTTAACGAGTTTCAATTTGAACTAAAGTAAAGTGATATATATATATATATATATATATATATATATATATATATATATATATATATATATATATATATATATATAGTGTACCAGCAAAATTTAGAAAATCGTAAATCAATTTTTGCTCGACTTCTAGAGACTTTATTTGACCTTTTATCAAGAAGTATCTGAAATAAATGTTGGAAAAAAGATCTTGGCAATCATTCTTCTTTAACTTAACCTCCTTTAGCTTCAATGACTGCATCAACACGGTGACGGAAAGCAACACAGCTCTTCTTGATGAAGTTGGTAGACATGTTGGCCCAGACAGCAGTGATGGAGGCCTTGAGAGAATCTACATTGGGATGGGGAGTGCTGTTGGTCTCCCTCTCCAAAAGCCTCACACAGCAAAGTCCAAGGGATTGAGATCTGGGCTTGACGGTGACCAGTAGTTTACTGGCCGGAAATCGGAAAGTTCCTTGAGCAGATTCCCGGCCAACTTTGATGTGTGGGAGGGAGCTCCATCCTGAGTCCACATATAGTTGCCACTAGAGTAATTTGCCTTCACTAGGGCAAAACATCGTACCTCAGGACTTTCACGCAGACATGGCGGTCAATTTTCTCTCCGGCCCGAAAATAGTACGGAGGCATGGTCTTCCCGTCAGATGCCACGACTCCTACAACCATCACATGGGCTGGGTGTTTGGTTCTGTAGACTCCCTTGACCTCATCTACTGACTCCGCAAGGTACCGATCGTTTCTCCGATTATAAACCTGGTCCACTGTAAAAATCTTCTTGTCTGAGAAAATTGTCACAGTGGACTTCTTCTTGTGAAAGGTTGAACGAATTTTTGTGCACCTTTCGAGCCTCTTGACCTTCATTGCCTCGGATAAAAGATGCCTGGGCCTCCTCACATAAGATTTCAGGTTCAGGTCACCTTTTAAAGCCCTTGACATGGTTGAAGTACCGAAATATAAGGTCCAAGCCAGTCTCCGAATTGACTTTGTTGGATCCTCCTTCACCGCCTCCTTGACCTTTCCCAAAAATTCCTCAGTCCTTTTCTTATTTGCTCCTCCACTGCCTGGAGTCCTGTCAGTACCTTTTCCATCTTTTAGAGCCTTTGAAACATTGTAAACTGTAGCCAGAGAGCAGCCATCTATCTCTTTTTTGTCCACTTTGGCCTTAAGGAGGTCAGCGATCCTCTCACAATTCTTCTTCTCATGACTCATGGTGAAGAGTGAGTGAAAACAATGTCTACTAACAAGTGCTCTACATGGCTTGTACAACAGAAAGTTTAATGTAAAAAATCACTAAAGCTCACACCACGGTAGCCAGAATAATTTAAAAAAATTCTAAATTTTGCTGGTACACTCTGTATATATATATATATATATATATATATAATATATATATATATATATATATTATATATATATATATATTATATAATATATATTAGGGTTGTTCTTATTTTTCAAAAGTTTGAAATGTTAGCAACATTGTGGATTTTCTGTTCTTGGTGATAAAAGAAGACGACACACAAAGTTTGAACAAAATCGGTCAACATTACGAGGTCGCGCAACGAGGTCAAAGTTTTAAAAATTTAGTAAAAATATAGTTTTTCGCAAATTTCTTCAAAATGGTGGACGTTACAGACATCATTAATTCTTATTAATTTAAAGGAAATCTAATTTACTACCAGACGTATGTTTGATGTGTTTTTAATACAACAAGTTTTTAGTAAAAACAAAAGAAAAATGGAGTGTGTATTGTTAGCTTATTCATAGCTTTTTTGTATCAATTAACTTCACTCGCCTGTAGAAGATGATTTGTTCGCTTCAGAGTAAAATAGTAATTTTAAGTTTAGTAAAAATTTAGATAATAAATCCAAAAATGACCTTGGTTGCATTCTATCAATTCAGAATTCAGTACATTCTGAGTTTACAGTAGAGGGAGCCGTCTCTCGCTGCAGCTGCCAGGATTATTGTCTTTAAATTTGCAGACTGTAGAGGCTGGTAATCCACTGAACTTTTCGCCACCATCAATTTTTACCCAAGAAGTGCATTATTTATGGCCTTGGTTCGAGAGGACGATATTTTGCCGCCACGGATTCCAAATAGAACGGACACCTTCAAATATTTGTCAGCTTCTTCTTTGGCCAGACTTCTCACATTAGTTTAACAAAGCATTTATTATCTTAACGGAGTGACACTGAACGAAAGGGTGTACGAGTTATAAATAGTGCCAAACAAATAATAATATCGGCCGAAGTCAGTAACGGTGCCGTAAATGTGTTTTTAAAATACTTAAATGAGAGAATATTTTTTAGCTACTACATAAAGGAGAAATTTCTTATTTTACATGTCGAACAATAACAAATAACTTTTTACAAAAAGTTGAACTATTAATGGAACATAATTTATCACTTAGAGGAGCTGAAATTCCTCGAAGCCCACCTTGGATAGTCTTGAGAAGGTCAAAGAGTACCATAATTGAATTACTGAAGCAAATAAGTTACAAATTGTCATATACTTTACCCTCTTTGGAACCAAAGCTGTTGAAACTATTATGAACTCTTACATTCGTTATAAAATAATATTGGAAGACTACTTTCCGCTTCACCTTACTTAAATGGAAGCTTCCTCAACACACTTAAAGGGATTTTTTCTTCTTCTTTAGAGAGTTAATACAATTTGGAACTTTATACTGGGGTTTTTTATTCTATCAAAGGCCTAATATAATATAAGGAAAGTTCAGTCCTTTGTGCCTAAGATGTGATATATTTTTTTAGTTACTTTATTTTTACAGTATTTTAGTCTCGGGATCTAATAGTTCATTTTTATAAAAAGTTGTTTTCTTACTTTGCCTCACGGAAAAGCCTAGTTTTTAAAGGGTTTTTTATTCCTTTGATCCTGTACTGATAGATTTATAGCTTCTACAAGGATTATCCGTAATTCCAAAGTGGTGAAGTTCTGAAAAGGATTGAAAATTTGAATTCACCTTAAAAATTGTTATGTTTTTAATTGCGTGAAAAGTTAGAGTACGATAATGCAAATGAACGATAGTTTTAAAAAATAACATAATATATAAGTATATACCGGGCGGAGTGGCCACCAGGAGTACCGGGACTATTCCCGGTGGGCCGCTGGCCTCAAGCAACATAAACGGCCGTTAACAGCCTCCTAACGGCCCAGCCCAAACCACGTTCTCTCTAATGGGCTAAATACAGGGTTGTTTGATTTAAATCAGGCCGATTTAAATCATTGATTTAAATCGCGATTTAAATCAAGTGGATTTCCAATTAAAATCATTGATTTAAATCAATTCATGTTTTTTTCAATAAATTAAATTGATATTTAATTTTATGCTTCTAATTCTCAATGACAGAAACAAAACATTTCATGTCTGTCTTCGTAATAGTAGAGCAGTGGCCTTTTTCATTATATTTATAGCCTCAGACTATAGGCCTATATCATAATATATCATATTAAGCTTTGAGTTAGGATTATTTGATTTAAATCAAGCAATTTGGATTGCGATCTAAATTAAGTTTTTTTTCCAAAGACATTTTATAATCAATGATTAAAATCAAGTCATGTTTTATCAAATAAATTGTTTATTACTTGTACAATGTAAATGGAAAAGTTAACGCAGTTCAATTTGACAATTACAGGAACGAGTTATTAATTGTCAGTCTTCTTGCTCTTCTAAATCTTCTAATTAGCTTAAGATTTGATGAACATATTTAACAATTTGCTTCTATTCTGCTTGTACAATATGAATGAAAAAGTAAACTCAATTAAATTTGACAATTACAGGAACGAGTTATCAATTGTCCGATTGTCTTGCGCCTCCTTTTCCAAGCGTACCTGGCGCGTCCTAGATTCGAGAGTGACCCATCTTGTAGTCATCTTTGATCAGCCGTTGGCAGCTCCACCCAGTATTTATTTAAGGTAGAAAATTGTCATGAGTCTTCGATCCTCGCTTGGATTTCGAACTGTCACGTGATTAGCGAGTATGACTCATTACAAGGCCTTTGAAGTTCTGTAATTTTATTGTTTACTCCTTTGCATTCTTTATTAAAATGAAATCATTAAGTAAGGCAACTAGAATTTAATCAAAGACAGCATTTAAAGTCCCCTGAGTAATAGGTAGGCCTATATGCATATTGGGCATGTTTTAAAAAGTTACAATTTAAAGTATGGACAAAATTTACACATTGAAAAAAAGATTTTTGGTTAATAAAATATGGTTAACAATTAAAATCAAAAAAATCTGATTTAAATCAAAAAAATCCGATTTAAATAAAAAAAATCAACAACCCTGGCTAAATACCTCTCTATACTTCAATTTATACAAGTTACATGAGAACGAACTAACTTTTATACCATGTGCATGGTATGAATCTTAGGGTTAAAAAAGTATTTTGGACTCCCTAGTTATTCAAAAATTCGTGAGTCCGACTCCACAGCTCTGTTTTCAAGTACATTTTATGTGGAACCAATGGTGTCTGCAAGCTAGTAGAAAAGACTCACGACAGCACATCAGCATATCCCCCATAAAATCGGAAATAAATTATCAATTATTATTGATACATCTAAACCGACACAATACATATCTCATTGTTTAAAAAGACCAAATAATACATTTGTTGTTTATAAAGATAAAGAAATAAAAGGAAAGTATTTGGTTAAATAAACGTTGTACATCACATACTTTTTGATTTGTCGGTCAATTTTAATCGTTCGCAAACTACATTATTTTTGACGAACAACAACAAAAAATTATTAACGTTCGTTTTTGGTGTCAAAAAAGTCAAATATTATGAAAAGTTTCCTTTCCAAAAAAGTCATCACTTATATTCAGAATGAAGAGGGAAAAAATTCCTTTCTAAAAGACATCGTCAATTTATTTTCAGAATCACAAACGACCGATTCAATCTTAAAACGAAGGATGAACGACGAACAATAACTTTTGGTGAAGGATAAACGAACGACAATTTTTCGCAAACGTCAACAAGTCTGGTATACCATAATACCTTAGATTATCTATTCCGTAGGAAGAACCTTGATACATAGTTATCCTTTTGTTTCCAGTGTTACTCATTCCTTAGACGTCGCGGAGTAGAGGAACTCCTTCTTTTGAACAGATTTGTTATTGCATCTCGTGCAATTGCTAGTTCTTTAGACTTTCTCCCTATTAACATTATTTCCTTTAGTTTTTTGTTGTAGTAGTAGTCGGCAGCTGTTTTCCTCTTTTATATCTCAGTTCGGTTAAACAGTAAACGATGTCCCATAAATGAATATAAGTAGTGGTTGTAAATTATTTATATATTCTCATCAAAAAAATATATAATGAGTACTTTCTCATTTTGACAGCATAGTATAATAATAATATTCATTAGACATCCATAGACACTTAGAAATACATTGAATAAAGGAACATTGGCTACAAGTAGGCAACTCATCTTGAGCGAAACATGGAGTCATGACCCCGGTTGTTTTTCCGATTGAATATCCTGAGGTAGAAGCTCCCGTATACGAGTGGATTGATGCAGGAGTTGAGAACGGCCGTGAGGAAGAGGACGTCTTGAATCTCGGATGAAACTCCCTTGACGGTCTCCGGGTCCAGGATGTGCCAGAGGCTCATGATGAGGTAAGGGGTCCAACAGCTCACAAAGGCAAGGACGTGGATGCAGCTCATTTGAGAGCAGAGCTTTGGGAAGAGTTTGTGAAGCTATTGCGACGGTTGCGACGAATGCAGTCGTTGCTGGGCTCGTTTGAATACCTAAATAAATAGGGGAGAAAAAACAAACAAACATGAGGGATACATGATATAACCATTATTATTATAAGGGATCCTATCATCATCCCTGTCTTTCATTAAGCCACTAGGAAAATATTGCATATTTGTAAATATCAACTTTTATTAACAATTTTAAAACTCTTTCAAAAACTTTTTTCATCAATTAAAAGCTAAAAATAAGGGGGATGTCTTTATGTAAAATATGAATATAATACTCATAGAGATATAAATGTAAGGAGACTCTATTCCCTTCAAAAGCAGAGAAACATTATTCAGCTATATTTTTGTGTGTGTAATCGAGTATATTTTGCCATTGGGCCTATTTCCAATATAAACAAAGTAATATGCACTACGTCATCGTAAACTGATGATAAAGATATACATATTTGTTTATATTGATCATAAAAATGTATTCCTCTAAAGAATCCAATAAGCCCTCTATGTCTTTATATCTCTGTGGTTTTCCTTAACCCTTAGATGCATGAGTGACTGGACCCTACACTCTTCCATAAGTGGGTCAAAAATGACCCATGTTATAATCAATGTGTTTTTATGCCATTTTTGTCATTTTGGGTTAAGAATAATCACTTGTATAATATTTAGTATTATATTTAGGACCACACAAGAATGATTTCATGTTTGAAATATCTTTATTTTTCACTTTTTAACATTTTTGAAAAAGAAAATTACCCAAACAACAATAGAAAAATGTGTCTTGTCTCATCACTGTATGCAGTTCAGACAAACTACCTGTAATACAAAAACTACAATTTCTTAAAATGTATAAAAGGTAAGTAAAAAATGTAAATGGCATTATATCAAAAACATGTTTTTTGAGGAATACCTGGAATATGAAATAATAACAATTTTTCATTACGTAGATATTTCAAGAAAACAACCTCATCGGGTCATTTTGACCCACTTATGCATCTAAGGGTTAAAAGCTTCTCGGATCCTCAAAGAACTGAAGAAGTGTTTGATCGTGCTTGGTAAATGATTTACTAAATTCCAAATTGATCATAGAGATAAAAAGATTTGTTTATATGAGACACAATGACGTATTTCCCTGAAGAAGAATCCAATGAACCCTCTAAGTCTTTATATCTCTATGGTATTATTAGGGGTAGGAGGTATGGGGTCATATCTTCAAAATATGCATTGTACCATTTTTTTTAACCATTATGGTAAAAATAAGAAGAATCCAAAAAAAAAAAAATTATGCATTTTTGGCGGTTTGCCGCCCAAAAAACCACAAAAACGATATTTGGGCCCTGAGATACCTCTGAAAATCAAATATTGATCACTTAAGGCCGGTTTTCTGGTCCCAGGCAACCCCCAATTGCTATGAATGGTTATGAATACTTAAGGGGAGTATGGTAAATCATTGTTCCATCAGTTTTGGGGTGTTTGGAGTCCTTCAGGGCATAAAATTACCCAAAATAGCCAAAAATTACCGAAAATTTGCCCCAAATCTGTATTATCCCGCTATTGAGTACTCTGGCGGTCTCGAGACATTCCCAATGGCTATGAATGGATGCATATAGTTTAAACCAGCATATCAAAGCATTATTCCAGTATTTTATGGGTTTTGGGGGTCCTCCAGGGCATAAAAAGGGCCAAAATAAGCCTAATTTTACCATAAACAGACTGATAGGACTCATTGTATAGGACCTTAGAAGTTCTCCAGTACTGCCTGAAGCTCTGAAGCAAGATGAGTTGGATGAAGTAAAATAAAATCAAGTTCTCAGCATATTTTAATAAGACATCTGTGGACAAAATGTAGTAATCTACAATATATTAGAAAAAATATATACTCTTAAACTTTGAAAATAGTTCCCATTTCACTGCATTTCACTTGAGGGTTGCAAAAACAGCAGATAATACGTTGAGTTTAAGTTTTAGTAAAAGCTGAGGAGAAATGCTACACAGTCTAAGAAGTGTTTTTAATGAAAGTAAGACACTACTATGTACAATCCATCACTAGTGTGCAACATAGGTGTGGTTCCTCAAGGTAAAAGTCATGTTCCGTTGTTTCGATACATCCCAATCACCATCAATGACACATTGAATAATCGATTCTGGTCGAAGTGTTGCTCTGTCAGGTTTTGATGGATGCTTCCATATCAAGTTAGAACTTTCATAAGTCGCCATGTTAATTAGACATGGAACAGTTTATCAATTCCCAAGTGTGTTTTTTTGGTTAATTCTTTTTATTCAAAATGAAACTATTTGATATATGTAGCTTATTTAAAAAAAATAATATGTACTAATGATAATAAATCAAAACTAAGTCTATTTTGCAATTTTATGATTCATATTAATATTAAATTAAGTTTTATATAAAACAATTCATTATTATTAACGGATTCTTCAAAATCATTTAAGGGGTATATTGTTGAAACCATTAGCTATTTTTTACATTTTCAAAGGAAATTGAAATAGCAATGAGCTAATCACGAGGCATAAAATATTCCACTTAATATATGGCCAGGCATCCTTTTCCTTTCGTAATGATAAAACTTTCATAAATATTCCTTCCTTAATTTTCTAATACAAATATTTTTCGTCAAAATTCCTTCTGAGCCTCGGGTAGTTGTCAAAGAATACACTGTTGCTAATTGTATAATCGTAAAGTTTTTAGGGTATAGTAACCAATTTGAGTGCTATAAAGTTATAGACATTCAGAGCCATACTTAAATGGGTTAAACTTTGTTTTTGGCATCCCTAATCAACATCGAAAGATGAGCTAAATCTGCTAAATTACTTGACACAGATAAAACTAGAGGCATATATACACTCAGAGAGTGCAAACCTCCGCCGTCACGGGGTTCTTATGAGCCTTCCGAGGCGGATTTTTCACGACTGGGGCGGTTGTAGAGGGACGGGGGAGGGTTCCCCTCGAAGGAAATTCCGAGAGGAAGACGCTCCCGGCACCCGATTTTACAGCACAGCGACATCTATTGGCAGAGTAGGCTAACTTGAAATATTTATTAGTATTTAGCTCGTTTTGTATCTTCATTCTGCACTCAGAGATGCTAAAATTTAATCACTTGTTCCTTTTGGCATTTCCAACAACTCCACAAAGTTTCATCCGAATCCGTTGCGTACTTTTTGAGTTATTCTGCTGACAAACAAACAACCAACCAACCAACAACCAACGCCAATAAAAAACCAACGCCAATGAAAACAATACCTCCTTCGGCGGAGGTAATAAACAAGACAATCGGTAAAATGGGGAAAAATCTATGCATTTGTCGATATCAATTGAATAGAGCTTGCTAAAAACTACCGGCAGAAGTTATTTTTACCGAGTCCCGGTTCTGATTGTCAGATACTAAATCAAGAGTATAGAGTTGACGCAGAATTACTAAATTTAATTTACATTTTACTTTCCGGAATCACCTTTTTGAACGTAATTTTAAATCACAATAAAAAATTACAAGGTATTAGAGAATTCCTTGTCGAAACAAAATATGTTATGACTTCCCACTATTAGCTATTACTCCAAACACCCAAAACTGATGGAACAATGATTTACCATACTCCTCTTAAGTATTCATAACCATTCATAGCAATTGGGGGTTGCCTGGGACCAGAAAACCGGCCTTAAGTGATCAATATTTGATTTTCAGAGGTATCTCAGGGCCCAAATATCGTTTTTGTGGTTTTTTGGGCGGCAAACCGCCAAAAATGCATAATTTTTTTTTTTGGGGGATCTTCTTATTTTACCATAATGGTCCAAAAAATGGTACAATGCATATTTGAAGATATGACCCCAAAATCATGCTATACCTCCTACCCCTAGTATTATAACCAAAAAAGATCAAATCATATAAAAAAGACCAGTAAATCATATAAACAACAAGAAGCAAAAATTATTTAATGAGGAATTGAAAATAAGTAGTGTTTTTATTAAACGTGATTGGTTGAAAGAAAAGGATAGTGAAATATAAACATTATGTTCCAAAGTACAATTCATCCTCATACATACAAATTGTCTCTTCTTCATGAGCCACTCGATCCAAGTCATTTATGAATCGATTCTTCAATTGACTCCTTCTCTCCTATTTCATCTTAATTGGATAGAGCAATTTCTCATATAAAGAGAAATAATAGATATTTATTTTGTTGTTAATATATTCTATAAATGGATCATCACTCAGACTATAGACGTACATAAACAAAGAAAGAGTAACGCTTTGCCAAAAAATATCGATGAGCTTGTGATAATTATTTTTTATTTTCCTATCTATAAATTGATTTTTTATAGATAAAAATTATTGAATATCATTAAACAAGTTAAGCATATCAACATAAGAGAAATTATCAATGTTCATTTAAGTTTAATCAAAATCAAATGATTTGAAAACATAATTTTATTTATAATAAAGATGTTATCACCTAAATAAAACTATACTGTTGATACTATCGAGATAAAGTGTGCTATGATGTCACCTAAAATCTTAGGAAAACTCAGTTTCTCGCTTAAGCGAATATTAAAATTGCCTGCTAGGATTATTGCTATATATATATATATATATATATATATATATATATATATATATATATATATATATAAGATATATATTACGGTTGTTCTTATTTTCAAATGTTTGAAATGTTAGCAACATTGTGGATTTCTGTTTCTTGGTGATAAAAGAAGACGACTACAAAGTTTAAACAAAATCGGTCAACATTACAAGGTCGCGCAACGAGGTCAAAGTTTTATAATTTTTTTAAAAATATAGTTTTCCGCAAATTTCTTCAAAATGGTGGACGTTACAGACTTCAATAATAATTATCAATTTAAAGGAAATTTAATTTACTACCAGACGTTTTTTGATGTTTTAATAAAACTTATAAACTTTATCTAAAAAAATTGATCTTTTGATATGAGAATATACGATTACCATCTGGTAATAATGTTAGTGTTATCTGGATAGAAAGAGAAGAGAAGGGGGGGAGTATTTTGCCTCACTTCTCTCCCTTCTTTTTTTCTTCCTATCCAGGTTACACTAACTGCCGTTACCAAATGTTAATCGTATATTCTCATATCAAAAGATCAATTTTTGGGGGAGAGTACGTATTTGCTTATATCTCTTAAAGTATAGCGATTTTTAGAACACAAAATATATCAAATGAAAGCTTGGTTAACCAGCTTTAATATTTTGGTATACTAAATCATATCAATTTAATAAGTAGAGAGTTATATGTACATTAAGAAAAGCCTATCTCGCGTACAAAATGACGCATATAATGGATTATAAATGCGTCAGAGACAAAGTAAAATTTTGAGAGGATACCTTGACGCAAATTAAGAAACACATTATTATTTATTTTTTTCATAATCGATTTCTTATAGGTCAATACAGGCTCTGAATCATATGATGTAAACTCAGATTGTACTGAATTCTGAATTGATAGAATGCAACCAAGGTCATTTTGGATTTATCATCCAAAGGCTTACTAAGCTTAAAAGTACTATTTTACTCTGAAGCGAACAAGTCATCTTCTACAGGCGAGTGAAGTTAATTGATACAAAAAAGCTATGAAATAAGCTAACAATACACACCCTTTCTTGCTTTGTTTTTACTGAAAACTTTGTTTTATTAAAAAACATCAAACATACGTCTGGTAGTAAATTAGATTTTCTTTAAATTAATAAATTTTATTGAAGTCTGTAACGTCCACCATTTTGAAGAAATTTGCGGAAAACTATATTTTTACTAATTTTTTAAAACTTAACCTCGTTGTGCGACCTCGTAATGTTGACCGATTTTGTTCAAACTTTGTATGTCGTCTTCTTTTATCACCAAGAAACAGAAAATCCACAAAGTTGCTAACATTTCAAACATTTGAAAAATAAGAACAACCTAATATATAATATATACCTATATATATATATATATATATATATATATATATATATATATATATATATATAGTATATCTATATATATAGATATATATATATATATATATATATATATATATATATATATATATATATATAGGATATATATATATAATACAGAGTGGTACAGCAAAATTGAAAATGACAAAGGCCAATTTGAAGGCTGGAATAGTTATTTAAGAGCCATTTTAATGGTAAATTCCTGAAACAAAATATGTTAAGGATACAGTAAGTTACAAGTTTTATTCACTGTGTCCTCCATTATTCCTGATGATGGCTTCAATACGTGGACGAACGGAGGCAAAGCTGGTCTTGATGAAGTCCTCCTACATGCTGTCCCACTCCTTGGTGATGGTGGCCTTCAGGGCCTCAACACTGGTGTGTGAGGTTTTGTTGGTCTTGCCCTCCAGGAAGCCCCAGACAGCAAAGTCTAGAGGGTTCACATCCGGCGATGAGGAGGTCCAGAAGTCTGCCGGCCAGAAGGAGGCCATGTTGCCCTTGCAGAACTCCTGATCCTTCTTGAACGTGTGAGCCGGGGCTCCGTCCTGGGTGAACACATAATTGTTCATTGGGAATGTGCTCTTTAGCTATGGCAAGACCTTGTACCTAAGGACCTTGTAGTAGACATCAGAGTTGACCTTCTCATTGGGCCTGAAGAAGTGTGGAGGCATCTTGTTGCCGTCGGAGGTCACGATACCCAGGACCATGACTTGGGCTTGATGTTTGGTCCTGTAATACCCCTCCACCTGACCTCTTGTTTCTGCCAAGAATCGATCATTTCTTCTGTTCAGCATTGCGTCCACTGTGAAGATCTTCTTGTCGGAGTAGATCTTGACCGTGGCTCGGTGGGAATGTTTTCAGTTCTCTATGTTGAGGGATCAGGTTAGACTCCAGAGGGTAGCGGTCAATATTGATCAATATTATAATAAACAAATTCCAAGGTTATAATGTTTTTTAATACTAACTCTGATACACCTCATACGAACAAGAGAGGGGAATGCAAAACAAACAGTTATTTATTTTTTCTATTCTGTTCTTTATCTATGTAAATCTAAGACATTTTCTATAATGTTTGCTTCAGTAAATAGTATCCTAATTCTTATTAAGGTTTATTATAAAATAAAACATTTAAACAATCAAAAGGAAAATTGATTTATCATAAAAAGATGAATAGAGATTTAAATGCTATTTGTAACTCGTTTTTCAAAAACATGTTCAACTCATTACATCGCATGAAAAAATCGATTTGTTAAAATATATATTCTATGGAATAACTTTTTCAAAGTAAAAATAATACGTGAAACTAATTTATCTATCAAATGAGAAACTATTGTGTTGTTATACTGCTAGAATGTAAAATATTCAATACATGATATATGCCTCGGAAAACATAAAAGAAAGTACAAAGCTTTTATACTCAGCATCATGGAAAAGTAAATATATGGAGAATCACTTTTATATTATTTTTTCTATTCAAATACATGATTTTTTTGCTGTCTGATGTTTTCGCCTTGTTGATATTTTTTTTTTTTTTTTGCCTATTTAGTTCGTAAGAATTGCATCCGATAGGATATAAATAAGCATTATAGCATTATAAATAGTCTACCGAACCTAGGATCTTATCAATGAGGTAGGCCAAAAATGGCCATCCCCTCTCGGGATTCGAACCTGCGCCCCCAACATTGAGAGTTGAACACACCTTAACACGCACGGCTATCGAGCTCCCTATTTTTCAAAGCTTCAATGTACCGATTATTACATTTACAAAACATTTTAAACTAAAATGTTTAATTATGTTTTTACGCATTAACATCTTTATATATATATTCTGTTTTTTATGCTTGTATATTTTTATGAACTGTGGAATATAAAAAACATGAGAAATTGTCACTTCTTTTCAGGGCATTTCTTATGTAAATATTTGACAACATATTGTCATTAGTGGGTATCACCGGACCCGCCAACATGAAAAACCTAATTCACAACTCTTCACAAAAGATAACAACGACTCATGTGTAAAGGTCTTGTTATAGCATAAAACTAGAAACTAAGAAGATAAATCCGTTTAATTAGGTAATGTTTAGTCGCTTTGTCATTATAAACTACCATAAAGAACATAATTACCTCAGAAAAGTTTAAATAAAGGAGCTGACAAAGATTTATAGTTGAATGAATCTTATAAATTTTCTTGAAGATAAATTATTTAAATTTAAAAAAAGTTAAGATAAGTCAGATAATTTAAGTTCAACTTTAAATATCGTATATATATAATAAGAATTTCAAATTAGTGTTAATGTTTTATGTGTTTCCAAAATAAAACGAGTTTTGACATTGTCTTTTTTATGGAAAATACCCAAAAAATGACTATTTCAAAACATTAAAATCTCGTTCAATTTTGGGCGTACATAAAAACTAAATACAAATTTAAAATACATTTTTGCAGCTATTTGTTTGAAAATAGCCTTGAAATTAAGGACATTAGAGGCGATCGAGTGGCGAAAAAATATTACTACATTAGTTTACTAAATAACTTTGGGTCCATTGAGGAGACACTTCCCATTATTCGATTTTGTTGAAACTTTCACATGATGATCTCTATGCACTACAGTAAAATCCTAGGGGGGCCCGACTTTCAAATCCGAAAACCTGAAATAAGAATCACCCTAATATATACATAAATCTATTTTTATATAAAAAGCTATATTTTTCCTTCTATATCCTATTTATATTCCTAATCGAACTTCAAAAGCAACAATGAAAAACATGATTGTTTCATAAATACTACTTCTAGAGTGCATACAAATTAGATAGGATTGGAGGTGTTTTATCATTTGTTATGATAAAAAAGCCGAAAAAAGAAAGTGCAGACACTACATTTCCTTTGTGCAATATCTGCTATTTATATATAATAAAATATTGTTAAGATATTATTTATGTCCTAAGGCAAAATATATTTTTAATTGTATACAGTTCTGTGAACGATATTTTCAATTTGAGGGTCTTAAATTGAAATGAAATTCTGATTATATTAAATATTTAATATATTATTAAAGTGAAATATAATGTATAAAAATAATTGAAATCGTAAATTTATAGGGTCATTTATACAATATTTAGAAACGGAAATGAAATGTACCAATCCAATTTATATGTAGATTTTTATACACGTATATACATTTACTTTCATTTTTGTAATTTCCTGTTTATTTGATAAAGAAGTATACAAAATCTTTGATTATGATAAAATATTTAAAAGTATCAGCAAACAAATATATTATGGATATACTTTCTTTTTAAATCCATTTCTTATTGAAAACTGTTATTGTTTTTATTGTTGATACACTTAATGTAATTATCTAAAAGGAGTAACCGACAACTCGTGGACAATCGCTTCGAGGGAAATCAAGTATTTTCCAACAAAGTCTCGCTGCTATTTTAAGATAATTTAGAAGGTTCTTAAAAAATTAGTTGCTATATAAATTTTGGTTTCTGTTTTAGTCTTTCATTTCAAAGCTATACTTCATTATTATAATGCTACTTTTTTTTTCTAACTAAGTCTGTTATATCATTGTGATATTACTGTATTTGTTTATTCTATTTTTTTTATTTTGTTTGTTCTTTTGTCGTTGTATTAATTTAAGAGTAAAATGTCTTCTTATGTATTTTATACGCAACTATTTTGACTTTTATGTAAGAACTGAAATACAGGAAAATCCAAATTGATTATGTTAAAAATAAGAAATATTCCTTTAGACTAACGGTAATCCACCAAAAAAACTCGTAGAGCAATTTTTATAAAATAATATTAAGTACTTAGTTACATAACAATTATTAATGAAATTGGGAATTCAAATATGTCTTTTCTTTGAACTGATACATGAACAGAATCATAATATAATAAATGATATATATGTTGTCATGACCCATGAATATATAGGAGTCAACCGGATCATACAGATCTTCTCTCCTCCGACCTTTGTATACATGGATATTTATTACTAAAAATTGTTTTCATCAAACCCTTACCAGATGCACTTAAATGATAATTTTTTTGTTTGGTTTGCTTACCTCAAAATTATTATGTATTTTGCTATTTTTAATGCCCGTATTACGACCATAATTGTAGGCTCTCAAATGAATCAAAAGAAGCTACATAACTATTTAATTATTTTATGCTTGAAAAACGGGTATTGTCTTCTTGGAGTATAATATGAGGGTTAGGCAAATTTACCTATTGTGAAAATGAGTGAAGGCCTTGTTGTTTATATGGCCAAATTGTGTGCAAACACTAAAAATAAAGTGGCCATAAAATGACGAAATTTTTGTGAAAATTGTTTTAAATTTATAACCGTTAAAAAAAAATTAAATAAATAAATACCACATGTAAGATGTCTTACAAGGTTTTTTATAATAGTAAATATAATAGTTTAAGCATGATTAAACCTATCCTTTATATGAATTTTTTCTTTTAATACTATAATTTGCATTTATTTATTCTTTCTCTTTTGTGAGCAGATTTGGTGATTACCTTAGTCAAACTTAAATTATACAAAGTTACACATGATGTGTTTTAATTTTTTTTCCTTGTATCATTATATTTCTAATCCTTAATCTTATTAGACATAGTAAGAATAAGGCTTCCACGGACATTTATTTGGAAAAAGGATAAAAGGATTTATCAGTAATGTTATTCTGGTTATTTTTTTCAGGTCACAAGCTCTACGAGTAAAGGCTGCCTATATCACTGTCTCAGGTCCTGGTAGATCACGAAAAACCATGACAACTGGGTATACAGAGAATGTTAGCCATTCTGGAGCTGATAGTGTTGCATCATATGAACTTAAATTGAAGTGTCTGGCATTGTTAGCTGATTCCGATGTTGAAAATATCAAATTCCATAGATTTTTGAATGACAGATCGAGCTGGTGATTGTTCTACATTGTTGCAACATTAAATGTGACTGATGAGAAAATTCTTAGATGCTCTGCTCATATCGAATAGGGTGCAGAACACGTAGCCGATTAATTATTTAAAAATGCTGAACAAAAAATCGGTATTCAGAAATTACAAAATGTGAATGCTGGTGAAAAGGTGTGAGGACATATTCCAGGATCCAGTATTCACTCTAGTACTTATTGCAATCTCGAAGTTGCTATCCCTAGCCTACAGCACACTCTCTTCCTTATATATGAGTATATCTCGTGGATGGAGTCGCAAGAAATCAAGTATGTTGGATTCAGAGGCTTTACAGCCAATAGATTTGGAAGAATTGCAGGAATTACAAAACTTCTTGCCACGTAGAGAGTCAGTTATATTTTCTTTGACGCTTCTGTCGATAGCAATGCAAACAAGCTAGTATAAGCAGTTTCGACATACATACAAATGACTAGTTTCCCTTTGATGGATCTTCTAGGGATAGACGGACGAGTGAATGAAGAAGAATGAAGAATTCGAAACTGGGCCGGAATGCGATTTTTCTTTCAACAAAAGTTACCAGACCTGAAGCAAAATATATTATCTTGAACGTGCAGATGATGGAGAAAGTAGACTTTATGGCGCAGTATTTGATGAGGTGATAGTAGAGCTCACTAGAGCGACAGTAGTAAATCAGTGTTTCGGCAAATCAGTAGTAAGGAAGGGTCTGTTGATATTTGTAATCAAACTGCAGTTCGCTGCATCTACAAACTTGGGTCATGGTTCTGAATTCAAGAAATTGGATGTCCGTATTGCACCAAGTGGAGGATCTACATCTGTCCACACTCATTCTCGCAAGAATGTTGTGACCACAAAAGGTTATTAACAGATCCATCTGTCTCAAAGCTGAGTGACGATGAATAGCAGAAACGATGGAAATGGGCAGAAACGTCAAAAAATGTAGCCGTTGTTGGAACCGTAGAATCTAACTATTTGCACACCATCAAATCTCCAAAAAATTATTGCTAATAAAGAAAGAGCTGCTCAAAAGAAAAAACGAAAAGGGCAATGAAGTTGCTTGATATGTGTAAGGGACACAAAGGTCCAGTTACAAGAGATCTTCTTGACTTGATTAAAAGGCTGAAAGAACAACAACTGCTGTCAGAGATAGCAACTTAAGAGCTGGCCCCAGCTATTCGTCAAATGAGAAAATCAAAGTTGACAGAATATTTTAAATGGAAAAGTTTTCATGTGCTGAACTAAACCAATCAATTAAATTTTTTCAAGCTAGAGTCATATTTAATTACAGATGTAAACACATTACTCAGACAATGTTTAACTGTGAGGGAATATTGCTATATATGTATGTGATACTAAATAATTGTATGGTACTTCATGTTAACATTTTGCGATCCCATGTCTTGAAGATATTGGCAAAGTACAGCTTATATTGTCATAATTCTTTCCACCATACAATTTTAACACCGTAAAACGCCAATTTGGATTTAATAAAATCAATGAATATTGATTATATCTCTTAAAAGGAATGATTTATTGACTTAATAGTGTACTTTTTGAATTTTTTGACCAAAAATGCCTATATAAAGACATACTGGAATCAAAATTTCATTTAAAAAAATACTTTTTCGATCAAAATTTTGCAGCGATTTTGATTTTTTTTGTCTTAGCGACGTAAGACATCAACTGAGATAAAGCAATTGTCAGATTTGGATTCTAGACAAAATTTGGCCACAAAAACAACAAGGCTTTAAAAATGTATAATGATTTGCCCAACACGAACAAGATACATATTGCAATTTGCACCCAGCAAAAACCTCTTACTCGAATACTCCTTATCTGGAATCTTAAAGTATAGCACACAAGTTATAATACCATATATAAACAAAATAACTTTATCTCTGCATTGATTCGGTTTTTTTTTGCATATAACAATATGTGAATATTAAAGGAATTGTATGCAATTTTATCAAAGGCTTGCATCGTTCTCTGAGCCTACAAAGAGCGGGATAATGAATAATCACAACAAAAAAGCTATCCAATAAGTAAATTCAATGCAAAATTCACTTTGATATAAGCATGCAACAATCATAGCTGTCAGCGATTACGATCAGAGCAAATTTAAAAACATTGTAAAACGTGGATAATAATGGTGCGTTTCGTTAAAACAAACTGATGTGACTAATTATTGAATATGAAAAAAATTATACTTTTTATAAGAAGACGCATTTAAATGAGAGTTATATATATATATATATATATATATATATATATATAAATATATTTATAACACTCGAAACTATTTATTGTTTTATTTAATATTGAGACGAAAAAGATTTTACTTTTTGTCATAATGTGATACTCGTATCAGAGGCGCAATTGATGGCCTTTCAAACACAATACCACAAGCCTGCAAAAAAAGTTTTAAAAAAATATTTAGAGGCTTTTGAACATATGTGACTACTATTTGAATACAGGATTTTTTTGGTGAAAATGAGACTGACCTATAATATTATTCTTCATTTACTCTTCCCATTTTGTACTTATATATTTTTTCAATTAGCCCTCAAATTGATGCAGATATTTAAGGATTAATGTAGATAAAGAAGCTAATCAAATGAAAAATTGGCCAGGAAAAATTGGATCATCTTGGGCGCTCTTGTGTTTTTACCAATCCTATTACATTGTTCAAAGTTATGTACGTTTTCTATATTTAAAATAGAGTAGGCAGTAGTCTCCCTTTT
>CP045906.1:1915449-1966514 GCA_013387185.1 Caligus rogercresseyi
TAAGGAATACAAAACCGGAAAAAATGGCAGGAAACCCAATGACCACTGTTGAAGGAACTTATTTTAATATGAAAAGTCACAGCGATGACATCACTGAAATTTTTCGTGTCATTTTTGTTATTTTTAAGATAATTAAATACTCAGCCGTTAGGTATAACAAACGGACAAAAATGGCAATGAATACCCATGTCACTTTTTAAGGAACTGATATTAATATGAAAAGTCACATGCGATGAATTTACTGAAATTATTGGTGTGATTTCTTCTTTGTGCGATGTTTAAATACCAAGACGTATGGAATACAAAACGGAAAAAAGTCACTGAACGACCCAATGACAACTGTTGAAGGAACTTATTTTAATATGAAAGTCACATGCGATGACATCACTGAAATTATTCGGGTGATTTCTTCTTTTTATGATATTTAAATACCCAGCCTTAAGGAATACAAACGGAAAAAATAGCAATGAGACCCTATGACGACTTTTTATAGAATTTATTTTTATATAAAAATCTCATGCGATGACATCACTAAAATTATTGGTGTGATTTTTTTACCATCCAGACTATTGTCAAGTTGGAAAATCCCGGGCAGCGCCGGGTATATTCGCTAGTATATATATATATATATCTATACAATAAAAGAATACTCCGTTCGTTCGTTCGTTTGTTTGTTCGTTCGTTCGTTTCGTTCCCTGTATCCTCCCGAACGGCTCATTAGATCTTGACGAAATTTTCAGTGATAGTTTTGACAGCTCAGGAGTGTTTTAGTGGGGTTGTCAACTCCCGGAAAACTCGTCATCGACATGCTTATTTTATTCGCGAAAACGTTTTTTTGACGATTTTTTTAAAAATGCCAAGTTAGATTTTGACTAAAGTTTTCTGTGGATGATTGTAATGTATAAGACATGTTTTGGTTTTATTCAGTGTTTACCAGAAAATTCGTTTTCTACATGATTCTTAAAAATAAGTTCTTTTCCTCCCCCCCCCCCCCCCCCCCCCCAATTTAAGTTTTTGTGGAAATAACACACTTTTTTATATTATACCAACTTGCTCAAATCAAATTTCAATAATGCCTAGAGATGGGGAGTGATGTCAATACCCAGCCTTAAGGAATACAAAACGGAAAAAATGGCAAATGACGACTTTTAAGGAACTACTTTTCATAAGATAAAAAATAGGCACTCTATGAAACGACTTAAAAATAAGATCTTTTTACGATGTTTAAATTCAAAGCCTTAAGGAATTCAACTGAAAAAATGGCAATGAAACCCAAATTCTAATGATTTGAAAATCATATGTGATGACTAGGGAAAAATATTTTTTAAGTATTTTTTCTGGTTTATGTTGTTTTCAATATTTTCCTTTTTTATGTTGTTTTCAATATTTTCCTGTTTTTTATACTGTTTTCAATATTTAGCGATATTTATCTAACTTTTAAACTAGTGAAATTATAAGTAGAAAATGTATTGAAAATTTATTTAAGAAACATGTTATGTTCATTGTGCTCAATTTATTATTGCGATGATGAAATGAGGTCAGGCCTATCATACATTGCTGCTAATTTTACACTTCCTTCCACGAGTCATTCAAGATCTTGAGAGACAAGGATCGAGCCTAACAAAATCTTTTGCATCCGTCTCTACGGCTGAGGCTGCTATTTACAGCTTACCGGCATAAAGTGAGCCACTGCTTTTATCGGTGAGATTTTCGTTTTGTATGACTGGATTTTGTTTTCAGCTCATAATGCCTGTAGATAGTTAGAAATGTCAGTAAACTTTGTAGTATGTTCCAGTAACGCAGAATAAATATTTTGTCGTTGTCAGTAAATATTTTTCATTTTATTATATAAATATTTAAATTTGTCGGTGTTTCTTTTAATATTTTGTCATTTTTAGTAATAAATATTTAAATATTTAGGTGTTTTCTTTTAAATATTTTTCCGATCACCTAGTGATGACATCACTAAAACTATTCACAAGATCTTTTTCTATTCCTAAGACTATTATCAAGTTGGAAAATCCCGGGCAGCGCCAGGTAACATCCGCTAGTATACTAAAAAGAAAAGAATTCGTTCGTTTTTGTTCGTTCGTTCGTTCGATCGTTTTCCTATCTCCCGAACGGTTCTTTAGATCTTGAAAAAAAATTTAAGGAATAGTTTTGAAAATTCAGGGAGTGTTTAGTGGGGTTGGCAATTTTTTTAAAATGTGCTTGTAAGATTTTGACCAAATTTCTGTGGACGGCACTGAGGTAGTAAGACGATTTTTTTTTTGATTGTCTATCGGAAAATTCGTTTTCCATATGATTACTTAACATAAGTTTTTTTGTCCTGTCTTTCCCACCATATTAAAGCTTGTGGAAAATAACAACTTTTTTATAACGCAACATCGCGCTAATCAAATTTAATAATGCCTAGAGATGGAGAATGATGTCAATCACTCTCAACTTTTCTTGATTAATATATTAGTTGGAAAGTTGTCAAGTTGGAAAATCCCGGCAGCGCCGTATATATTATATATATATAATATAAATTATATATATATATATATATATATATCCTAGTATATATATATAATATATATATTATATTATATATATATATATATATATATATATATCCATAAAATATATAAGAGCTAACTTTACATCATTCTTACACACAAAGTATAAGATCCCATTTTTCTTTTAGATTTAGTCCACTTTTAAGTACAGCGGCGTTTTTAGTCTTGTAAATGTCATTCTTTGAACTTTGCAGATCAACCCAAAGAATTGCTTTTTTTAAATAAAGCATTCCGTTTTGATACTTTGTTTTACGATATGTAATTTGCTTCTGTGGTGCACTATTTTGTAAAATAATGATGTCTTGATTTAAAAAAAATATACAGAAGGGTTGAATCATTTGATTATTTATTTATGTACTATAATATCTATTATCAATTTTTTATCATTCCTGACATCATGATGTCAATTAACTATTTTCATTTTAAAGGTAATTATAAACATGAGATACTTTTGAATTATTCATGACAAGGTATAACTTAATCAACATTTTTAAAATTAAGGATAACAAAAACATTATGTAAAAAAGATATGAATGAATAATTATATCAAATTGCTATATACACCATGATATATATATGTATTAATAAATAATAAAGCATGAGATCTATTTTTTTGTTGATGATAAAAAGACCAATAAAAATAATTTAAAAAATATGATCCCGTGTTCAATTTTCTTTTGCGTAGATACGACTTTTGAGTGAGTGGATTGTCAATATTGATCAACCTCATACAAAAAAGATCCTTATTTGATGAGTTGATTTTAATGCTAGAATGTTTTTTATCCCAACGTATATCCTGTATGAAATATACAAAAAATAATTTAAGACTAAAATGCATATTTATGTTTTGCTTCTAACGCAACTAGTTGGAATTATTTAGAACCGAATTATATAAAAAATAAATAAATAATAACTGAATACTTTGCGGTCGATATATGGCGTTGAATTGAGGATGCTTGGATTGAAGTCGAAATAGTGGATATATATCTTCGACTCGTTGTCCTACAAAGTACCTTCTTCGAGCAGTCACCTCACCTTGTTGTAGGAGATAATCATCGAATAATACCGGTTTCTTAATCCCCTGTTATTGGTTATAGTTTGTTATTGATTTTTTTTGTTTAGTTGAGTTTTTTTCCTAGGTGGTGTGTAGTAGTTTTGAAACATAATCGTTATTCATGCATTTTTAAGCAATTATACATATATTTGTATATTTTGAATTGTATGTTTTGAACTCTTTTTATCAAAACCTTTACAAAATATAAACGAACCTTATAAATATTTAATATATGTTACAATATAATTTTTCACTTCTTTAAGTATTAAAAAAAACTTATGGTGGCAATTAATATATATTTTTGTATTTCCTCATAAAAAGTGATTTTTTAGAAAGCTTATGTTACCTTGTAGACAATTCATAACAGATTTAGGTTTTTTTATTAGCCAAAAAGCAATAATCACACATCATTACATGAATGAGATTTTTAGAAGAGAATCATGTCATAACATGAACATTATCTATTAATCATTTTTGCCTCTCAAAGTGTAAAGACATTTTCCATTCCTATGTGGGAATATTATGTAATTTTTTTTAGCCAAAGCAGTAACCACGCATCATTACTTGGTCGAGATTTTTAGAAGAGAATCCTGTCATAACATTGACATTATCTATTCATCATTTTGCCTCTCAAAGTGAAAAGGCTATTTTCCCATTCCTATGTGGGAATATTATCACTATGCATTGACACACATGAGTAGTTGTCTATACTCGCATTTAGGTAAGAGAACTTGTAAATAATCTAGAATATTATATATATATATATTAAATAATACAAGTACTTTAATAAGAACTAAACTAAAATCAGAACAAAATATCTAAGACTGATTAAATCAATTGCTAAAAGATATCAACGTTTTATGTCAAGAACGGCCTTATTGTGATTTTTTAATCTTTGGACTTCGTCTTATTGTCCCTTTATAAAAGGTTATTAATTTCTAGGCAGTAATTAGGAACTATAATGTTCATTTATGTATTGTTTTTACGCAACTACCTAGTTTTATGTTTTTATTCATTATCGTATTATCTTATGTGTATTTTATCTACACTGTTTGATGATGATGATAAATAAAAAGTCTTAACCGAAAAAAAAAAAATTCAAATCTTTGGTAGGTGACTGATTTAGGATTTCCAATGACGGACTACGAAATCTTGCAGCTTGCGGAGGACAAGTGAATTTTAAATCTTCTTTCTCAGAGAATACAAAGAATGAAAGAGACTTTTACGATGTTACACCTATCCTAATATTTATATAAATAAATATTTATATATATATATTTTTAATTTTTTTGTATTTAATATAATTCCTTCTAGCCACAAATGTTTTATTTTTATAAGAAATCCTATATATTTGCAAAAAAAAGATATAAATAAGGGCTTACATAATGATAAAAGCTTAGACCCTCTTTTGTCAATCACTTACAGCATCTAGTGATATTTAAATAAGTGTTAGGTAAAGGGTAAATAAGGTTAATATCCCTTCATAAATGCATTTTTCTATTAGAAATGCACTTATCAATAGAGTATCAATATGTAACCTTCTTTCCGATGGGTGAGATGATTTAATTATGTAATAAATCGCATTTCTTTACTCTGAAACTAAAATGTTTATCGTAGTGTAAGTCATTCCACTAAAGTATAGTTTCAGAAGCCAGATTTACATTGACATATTCACTCATGATATCAGGATTATATATATATATATAAATATATATCAGACTCGTTGACCGTTTTGCGAAAAATTGTCGTTTGTCGTTCGCTAAAAGTATCTTTCGTCGTTCATCTTTAATTTAACTTGAATCGTTCATCGTTCGTTTGTCGTTCGCCATTCTGAAAAAATGGCGATGTTTTTTTAGAAAGAAAGTTCTGAAAAAAGTGATGACGTTTTTATTAGAAAGAAAATTTATCCCATGAAATTAAAAATCTTGGTCTTTTTTTGGCGCCAAAAACGAACGACAAACGATAAGGAATGTTCCTTATCATTCGTCGTTCATCGTTCGCGAACGACAAACGACAACAAATGAACGATAAATCAACAAGTCTGATATCTTTTTCCCTTCCTATGTATATGTGAAGACGTGTTTTCTGTGGCTCCGTAAGAAAGTGTCCATATCATGTGTCTATAAGTGTGGTTTATCCTTTTATAAAAGTAAAAAGGGGTGTGAGTGCATGGAGACTGGATAGTGGGTGCCTAAACGTATGTAGTGCGTATCTTAATGTCTTGTGGGATTGTTTAAAGTGATTTACTTGTTCGTATTATACATATTATTGTTCCTTTTTTGTTCTTGTATTTTCTTGGTAAAACAGAGTCAGTCAATAAAGTTCACTCAATACTTATACACGTGTCTTAATTATGTATAAAGTGAGGTGCTAATATCATTGAGGAAAACTCCTACATTGGTGACCCCTTTAGTGAACGTCATATCAGATGTTGAAACCAAGATCGAAGACATCAGTGACTCTGCGGACATCAACCATACGTCTGTAAAATTACCTATATTTTCGCCTTCTCGGCCTTCGTGATATTTTTCCAGAATAAAGGCACAGTTCACCTTGGCGAGAATAAACAACGAAAAGACTAAATATCATCATCTTCTATGTGCCCTCCCCGAATCAATAATGTGCAAGCTTTCTGATCGCTTTTTAGATCACTGCGAGGCTTCTTTGACCTCCTATTCAGAACTAAAGGAAAGCACTCATTAAAATATGCGTCGGTTCTAAGCGTAATCTAACGGAGGAATTTGCCTCTCTCCTGACAAATTCCCAGAATCTCGACGTCAACGAGATGGAGGCGAAAGGATGGAGCGTGATTGACAACATTAAAAAAATGGAGCCAACTTGGAAGAAATTCTCATTAAGTACATGGTTCTCAATTGTCTCCCGTCTTCATCTCGCCTGCAATTAACGCATGGATTCGAGAAGTACTCATACGAGGAATTTATTGACTGTGCAAGGAGTGAGGAGAACCGTAGCAGGATTAGCACGTTGACTCTTTCTGGAGAGGAGAAAAATAAAGAAGAGGACCACGAGTCCAATGGAGATGAAGAAGATAATATTAATTTCATTAAAAGGAGAAATGTGCATCCCGGCCAGCGCCGTCTCAAGGAATAATCTACCCTCCTAACCGAGGTAGGAGTTTATGTTTCTTTCACGAAAAGTATGGCAAAAATTGTTCCGCTGCAACTCACCCATATTTGTTTTGATATTATAAATAATAAAATCCAAAAAACTAATTAAGCGTCGGGGATTCCAGACGCAAAATACTAAATACGATTTGTTTTGTAAAAAAATTATTTGTATGGTGTTAATAGTTCTTGTTTATTTTATATTAAAACTTACATAACAGACTCACAAACTAAAGACCGCACACCCATTCCTTTCTGATTGACACTGGGGCTGAGAGATCCCTAATTTATAAAAAAGAATTAACTTTAAAGCCTTCTAACATAAGACTGTTGGCAGCGAATAGCCAAATAATAAAGAATTATGGACGGTCTAGTCAATTTGTTGAACTTCCCGGCCTTCATAGTGTCCTATGGGAATTTATTGTCACTGGCATGGACTTTGGGGTTTTAGGAAGTGATTTTTTGCGAAAAAATAATATTGTAGTTGACGTGGCTAATAAAAACTCAGTCGTAATGGAGTTTTCATAAATAACATTTTTATTGATTGCCCAAAAGCAAAGGAAATTGTGGCCAAGATTCCTGCCCTTCATGAAAGATCGTTCGCTGGTGAATGTCTCCATGGCGTCAGTCATGGGATAGAGACTGAAGGTATGCCCATTTGTTCTCGTCCAAGGAAGTTTAATGAGGAAAAAGTATCTATTATTAAAGACCAGGTGAATGTTCTTCTAAAGAATGGTATAATTGAGGGTTCAAAATCAAATTGGTCCTCTCCATACATTTAGTTAAAAAGCAAATGGTGAGTGGCGACTAGTTTACCGGTTATTAAATCACAAGACAAAATCAGACAAGTACCCCATGCCTTCTATTCTTTCACTTCATGAAAAAATAGGTACTTCAACTATTTTCAGTAAACTTGATCTATTGAAAGCTTATCATCAAATACCAATGTCCCCAACAGACAAGGAGAAAACGGCAATATCTACCCCTTGCGGATTTTACCAATATGTTCGCATGCCCTTGGCCTAAAAAACGCAACTAGCACATTCCAGCGCATGATTGACAAGGTACTTAGCGATGTAAGTGGTTGTTTTGCCTATGTTGATGATATTTTGTTGTTCTCCAAAAACGAGGGAGAACATCATGAATTATTGTCAAGTGTGCTTAAAAGATTGCAAAATAATGGCTTAAGCTGGAACGTAGAGAAAAGTAAATTTTGCCAAAAGGAAATACAATTCTTAGGTTTTAAAATATCCGATAAAGGCATAGCCCCTATAGACAAAAAAATGTCAGATTTAAAGCAGTTTAGTCCGCCCCAGACTGTTAAGGACATGAATAAAATCATAGGGATGGCCAACTATTATCGCCGTTTTATACACATTTAGGTCCACTATTAAGTCCTTTATATAAAATTACTACTAATAGAAAGAAGGGAGACCCTATTTGTTGGACCCAAAAACTCGAGTCAGAATTCATAAAATTTAAACAAGGCATTGATAAAGTAGTCACACTTGCTAATTTTGTTCCAGGAAGAGAAATGCGTCTTTGTGTAGATGCTTCTGATAATGGCATTGGAGGTGTGCTGGAGCAAGGGCGAGGTTGCAAATTTTACCCACTGGTTTTTACAGTCGTGCCTTATCTGATAGAGAGAGAAGGTATTCAGCGTTTGCGCGTGAACTGTTAGCGGTTCGAGATGTGGCTAGACACTTTGGTCATTTATTTGAAGGAAGTGGCATTATTTGTTATACTGATCACAAGCCATTGGTTACAGCCCAGTTCTCGAAGAATCCAAAGTGGCCTGATAAATACTACAGGTACTTCGCAGAGTTAATTGAGAGAGAGGCCACTTGTGAGCATTTGCCCGACAGAATTAATGCCCAGCAGATTTTTTGTCCAGAATTGACTACTGACCTTAGAGTTTACCAATTGGAAGGAATGGTGTGAAGCACAGAAGGAGGAAAATGTTGAGGTCACCTATCCTCTCTCTCAAAAGATTTTAATCAATGGCGAGGCACTCTCCTGTGATGTAAGGGCGAAAACTGCAAGACCCATAGTTCCTAAGAAATTTGTATTAGATTTAATAGAAACCATTCTCATACATCACATAGAGCAGGGTTGTTTGATTTAATCAGGCTGATTTAAATCATTGATTTAAATCGCGATTTAAATCAAGTGGATTTCCAATTAAAATCATTGATTTAAATCAATTCATATTTTTTTCAATAAATTAAATTGATATTTAATTTTTATGCTTCTAATTCTCAATAACAGAAACAAAACATTTCATGTCTGTCTTCTTAATAGTAGAGCAGTGGCCTTTTTCATTATATCTATAGCCTCAGACTATAGGCCTATATCAAATAATATATCATATTAAGCTTTCAGTTAGGATTATTTGATTTAAATCAAGCAATTTGGATTGCGATCTAAATTAGTTTTTTTTATCCAAAGACATTTTATAATCAATGATTAAAATCAGTCATGTTTTATCAAATAAATTGTTTATTACTTGTACAATGTAAATGGAAAAGTTAACGCAGTTCAATTTGACAATTACAGGAACGAGTTATTAATTGTCAGTCTTCTTGCTCTTCTAATCTTCTAATTAGCTTAAGATTTGATGAACATATTTAACAATTGGCTTCTATTCTGCTTGTACAATATGAATGAAAAAGTAAACTCAATTAAATTTGACAATTACAGGAACGAGTTATCAACTGTCCGATTGTCTTGCGCCTCCTTTTCCAAGCGTACTGGCGCGTCCTAGATTCGAGAGTGACCCATCTTGTAGTCATCTTTGATCAGCCGTGGCAGCTCCACCCAGTAATTTTTTAAGGTAGAAAATTGTCATGAGTCTTCGATCCTCGCTTGGATTTCGAACTGTCACGTGATTAGCGAGTATGACTCATTACAAGGCCTTTGAAGTTCTGTAATTTTATTGTTTACTCCTTTGCATTCTTTATTATAATGAAATCATTAAGTAAGGCAACTAAATTTAATCAAAGACAGCATTTAAAGTCCCTAAGTATAGGTAGGCCTATATGTATTGGGCATGTTTTAAAAAGTTACAATTTAAAGTATGGACAAAATTTACACATTGAAAAAAAGATTTTTGGTTCATAAAATATGGTTTAACATTAAAATCAAAAAAATCTGATTAAATCAAAAAAAATCCGATTTAAATCAAAAGAATCCGATTTTTTGATTTTTTTGAAAAAAAATCAAAAAAATCAACAACCCTGCATAGAAGTATTAAAAACACCATTAAAACTGTTCAGGTCAATACTATTGGAACTCTATGGCTGTAAACAATAAAAATTCGTTAACGAGTGCATCATATGTAAAAGATCAAAAATCACTAGAAAAATTAATTGACCCATTTGATCACATGAAGTCACCTTTAAAAAAATCATCATATACATTTGGATTTAATTGGACCTTTCAAAATGGCAAGGGGTAAAAACTATAGAAGAGCAACTAAATGGCTATAAAGTTTTCCATATCCTCAGCTAGCACGGATAATATCATTCAACAATTAAGATCAATGGTTTTCTAGATTCGGATATCCCACGTATATCACTACGGATCAGGGAGGGCAATTCGGATCTTTAGTGTGGAAGAAGCTAATGAAAGATCTTCCAAATTAAAATATCCGCACCTCGCCCTACAATCCAACAGCAAATGGCCTTATTGAAAGGGAGCATCGTACCTTGAAGGAGTATATTAGGTGTAAAATTTTGGAAACTGAACGTAATTGGGTTGATGTATTGCCAGAAATTTTATTAGATCTTAGGTCGACTAGTAAATTAGGTGAATCTTTGTCACCAGCAGAATGGTTTTTGGTGAACCAATTCGATCAGTTCGAACCATTTTCCCCTTCGAAGTAAAATTAAAAACTGAAATAAATACCAGCACATTTAAAACCGTCATCGTCCATGCCATGTGGCGTATATAAAAAGCTGTCTAATGCCAGGGAGTCTTCGTATTGAATCCTCCTATACGGGGATCATTGGAGCCTCACTATAGTGGCCTTACAAAGTGGTGAGAAATTAAGGAAGTCTTTTATTATTGAAAAGATGGCGTTTGTAAATCTGTGTCAATACATAACCTTAAGCCAAGTTAATTTAGAGGGGAAGTGTGTAGTGCGTATCTTAATGTCTGTGGGATTGTTTAAAATGATTTACTTGTTCGTATTGTACATATTATTGTTCCTTTTTGTTCTTGTATTTCTTGGTAAAAACATAGTCATCAATAAAGTTCCCTCAATACTTATACACGTGTCATAATTAGTATACAAGTGAGGTGCTAATATCAATTGAGGAAAACTCCTACATGTAGAGGATACCTTTATCATAAGAAATGGATTACTAGTGACGATGGGATCAAAGGGACTTTTAGAGGCCTCAGGGCACAACGAAAAGATACTGATGGAAATCCCATTATATATGAAAAAACGTAATAGTGCATTCTCCTCATGAGGATGTTAAGGCAAAAGATATTGAAGAAGTGCTCCTTAATTTTGGAGAAATTACTAGACCTGCAAAGGATGCATTTCCTTGATGGAAAATTAAAGGACTTTATAATGGGATTTACTGTTGGTGTATTACCCCAAAAAGACGTCCCAGGTTTTCTAGGATTTAAGGGATATAAAACTAGAATAAGTTTTCCAGGCAATCAATAACCTGTGCAAAATGTTACGACAAGGACACTTTGCGAGGGACTGTCCGAATAAGTTTATTAAATGGACTGATTATTGGAACTCTTTAAGGCTTCATTTAGTAAAGCACGAACAATGCTTCTGTTAATGATAACGAGACGACACGTTTGAATGAGATATTCAGACCATGATTGAACTTCCAACAATGTAAAATGTTGAAGATACTCCCCCTCGCAAATAAATGATTGAGATAATGCGCCTAATAGTGAAGAAGGACAATCCCAGGATACACCCTTAGAACCATAGAACCTATGACATGGGCGGAAGAGGTGAATGAACCTAACAATATGCCGTCTGAAATCATTCATGATGATAATGCGGAGGCGGAAGAGAGCAACATCCCCAACGCTGGACCTTCAGAGATGCATGAGGACGACGCTACTCCCTCACAAGAGGACACTGAATTGATGATGAACAAAGATAACGGAGAAGGTAGAAGGAAAAAATCTTCTATATCACATTTGAATGCTCAAACATTTTTAATCATCGTACTCGCTCCCAATCAAATAGTAAAAGTAATTTTTTTAAACCTCAATAAAACGATCAAAAATACAACGATATTGTTTTTACGAAAAAAGCTAATAACAACAAAACAACTACAAAACGATATTGAAGAAATCATTGATGAAGGCTCACTATTTACGCGGACGATAATATCTGATACTCTCAATACCATTGGACTAGCGGAAATAGAGAAGAAGAATGGGCAGAAAATACAATTAGAGCAGAACCCATTTTGTAGATTAAACAAATGGAGTTAAAAAAGAACTAGCGTTCGAAAAATTGAGAAAAATCTATATAAACGGAACCTTTACGTCAGAAAAAAAAAGAAATTCTTCAATATTTCATAAGAACTTGCCAAAGAATTCTTGGATGCTCAAGAATTGGCTTTCCCAGACCCAAAAATTCACAGGGTCTGTTTTCTCATAATATTATAATGAATCATATTCAAAGTTTTTTGAAATAATAAACCTCTGGGCCAGACGGTATTATAGGTTCACTCTTCAGTTAATTGTGCGAATGAAGTCCCTCTTTTGAGAATTTCGACCACTCGCAATTACCCGTAGATAGAATAAGTGGACTGTATATGTACTATGAAATAAATACACTTCAAGTGAAGATATATTTATATAACACAAGCTTAAAGATTTCTCTTTAATTACCTAAACAAGAATAAAGTAGACAAGGTTGTTAGGTGTGAAAACGTGGAAATATATATTTCGAGTTAAAGATGATAAGTGGATGAGAGATGAAAGGTGAAAGAGATAGATAGGAGGAAGACCTCCTATTTTATACACAAAATGTAGGATGAGCGCTGTTGATCCATAGGATTGGTAGAAAAGCGCGCTCACAATATTCCCGCCAAAAACACACCTGTATCATATAATATTAATAATAAAAAACCCTCCCTGAGTAGGAAGGGAAAAAGAATAAGGAATGTCTTCTTGTTGCTAAGCACAAGAGATAGAAAAAACTCCCTCTTATTTTTGAGAGGGAGAAAAACAAAGCATGCTTCTATCTATATTAATGATTTTCAGCATGTTCGGATATGTTAGGGAGCCAGATTTCCACAGACCCCCCAGAAAATGACGGATCTGAAAGAAAACGGCATTTTCTGCCTCTGGTGATCCCACATATCCTACTCAATTTCAACTGGAATTGACAGATCTCCAGGTTGTAAGGCTGGAAATCCTCCCAGGAAGCCTCACTAGTTGAGTGAAGTGTGACTCCTAAGAGACAATATTTTGTATTTATTGCCAAACTATGCCTTGGTGCTTTTTTTTCTGAATAATTGTATTCTTGCCAAGGTGTCTAAGTTACTTCCCTTCTCATTTATATTTTCCAGTACTTGTAACCCGGGTTTGGTATGGAAAGATAGGTTGTAAGGCTATCAAACCCCCACGACAGTTTTACCATGTTATTTTTTATTATTATTATAAATATATATGTATATTTATTTATTTTCATGCATGTTTTGAGATGCTTCATTTATCGTCTTTTAGTAATTTTTATAACTTCCTCTTCGTCGTCTTTTCTTCCTTAATTCATAATGATGAGTGTCAGAAGCATCTCTATCTGATGTTTCATCTGAATCAATTGGAACTGGTTCCACAGACATGGTGGCTGTTTTCCCAGGAATAACTTCTTCCTCTTCGAACTTTTCTTTGTGGCAGGGTCGGTCTTTTTCAGGAGATCGGTACACCTGATCTGGTTGTACACCCAGAACAGGGACTTTCAACGTCTGATCCAGACTTCCAGCACGTCCACATTGATCCGTTGATTTGGACTTCGTTATTTCTTTATCAGTAAAGTTCGCCTCTAATAATGCAATTTGTCTGACGGACCGTAAAACATTTTGTCCGTTTGGCAACTTTAATGTTACTGATGTGACAACGTTATCTTTATTTTTATGTATTTGTGTAATTTTTGCCAGTTTCCACGCGTTCTTTTCTAGTGTGTCTGGTTTTAATATTATTACATCTCCTTCATTTAATATGTTTTTGTAAGGAGTTGACCATTTCTTATTTATGCTTAGTTCATTTAGGTATTCTTGTCTCCATCTTGTCCAAAATATTTTTAGGAACTTTTTCCTTGATAACCACATGTCTCCATATGGTAACGTTGACAAAACTGATTCTTCTGGAGTTATTAATTGTCCTTTTTGACGACCATAAATCAGTAGATTTGGAGTTATAGCTGTTGACGCAGTAGGATCTTGATTTATTGTTCCTAAAGGTCTATCATTGATAATACTGGTAAGTTCTATGATTAACGTCTCTATTTGTCTGATGGTTAATTTATTTCTTTGTGTGGCTATTCTGAATTGTTTTTTGAATATGCCCACCATCCTTTCTGTTACCCCATTCGTCCAGGGTGCTTCAGGTTTTGAGTACTCCCATTCAATAGTGGAGTCTCCGTTATATTTATGTTCTTTTATCTTGTCGAATTTGACGTTTGCAAAAAGATCTTTTAAGTGACCGTTTGCTTTTTTAAAGTTAGAAGCATTATCAGAATAAAATTTGATTGGTTTTCCGCAATGTCCTACAAAGCGTCTGAATGCTTCGAGGAAGTCTAACGTCGAGCAAGATCTTGCGACTTCTATGTGTATGGCTCTAGTATGAAAGCATGTAAATAATGCAAGCCAAATTTTTCTTGAGGTTGGATGGATACATTTTTTACTTAGTGCTGTCCTTTTCGATAAATCCTTTTCTGGTATCTCATTGAGGCAGTCGTGTACACATGTTAAGGGACCTAAGTAATCGACTCCCACGTTTGACCATGGAATAGGATTGTCTATTCTCAAGGCTGGTAAAGGAGTCATTCTGGGTGTTTCGTATTTGAGGTATCTGCATCTTGGCGTTTTGCATAACCTGACAATTGATTTTACATAAGCTAAATTGCCTATTACCCAATATTTTGGCGTAGTAAGTTAAACGTTTGTTTTTGACTTAAATGAAGTCTTGTCTGATGTATATGTATTATTTTTCTCTCTGCAATCAGACTTTTAGGGATTATGATTGGGTTTTTATATTCATGAGATAAGGAAGAAGCCCAATGAAGACGACTTTCAAGTCGTATGACTTCATCCTTTTTGTCCCAGAAAACTGGTAAACGTATCAAAGGTGAGTTGTTGGGTAACTTGTTTCTGTGATCAAGTTTCCCTTTCTTTAAGATACTTATTTCATTACTCAAATGCTTTTCTTGGGCTCTTTTTATAATTATAAGTTCAGCCCATTCGATTTCTTCATTTGACATATAATTTCTTGAGTTTGTATTTTGAATTCTAATCCATCTTTGTTCCTTCATTTTTAAAGCCAGTCGCTTTATTCTTATCAAGGTACGAATAATTTTATTCCAATTACTTGCATTAGAAATTAATTTATCCAGAAATTGAAACTTATTACTTTTTTCAGAAGTAATACTTATTGAATAAGTGTGAGTCTTAATTTCTTCTATTTCTTGAAGTTTTTCTGCAGTGATTTGATTAAAATACATATCAAGGTCGGTTTTATTTGTCAAATTAGTATCCTTTTCATTTTGAGGACTTGATAATGGTTGTTTAGGCCAAAATTTTCTAGGTTGAAGTAAGAATTCAGGTCCTTTCAACCAGAAGTTTTCTTTTTCTTTTAGTTCCTCTAATGATAGGCCTCTGCTAGGTAAGTCAGCTGGATTTAAAATTCCAGGACAAAACCTGATTGACGACTCTTGAACTTTATCAAGGATTTTTATAACACGCCTTTCTTCCCACATTTTGCAATGTCCTTTGCCCCTCTGTATTCTTTGGAGGTTTAATAAGGAATCGGTAAAATGTATAATATCTCTATTAGTGATTGATCCTTTATATGTATTTAACATATATTGACCGATTTTAACGGCCATCAATAAAGCTATTAATTCTGCCCTAGCAATGGTTAGAGCGTCTTTAATATCTGCTCCTTTGCGCAAATTTTTGGGCATTATTGATGTTTTAGAGAATGCTAACTGGGAATTCAGAGTGTTGTCTTCAGACTTAGATATTATGTAAGCTGCAACTCCCATTCCTTTTTTACTTGCATCACCAAATATTGCTATGAACTCAATTGGACCCCCCATCCATCGTGGGAATGATAGTTCTTTGAGTTTTGGAATTTGTTCGATCCATTCTTTAAAGAGTTGTACCGCTTCTTGTGCCACTGGATCTGGAATGAGTTTTTCCTTCTCATCTTTTATTTTCTTTGTTAGAAGGTTCTCATCCCAGGAGGTTTTATTGTGCCACAGCATGGGAAGTGTTTGTTTGAATTTCATAATGAATGGCGAAACATATCCTTGAGTATCAAATATTTGGCTTGCAAGTGATACTATGTCTCGGCGAGTTATGTTTTTTGTATTTCGGTCAAATTGTTTGAATTTATTATCTAGATCAAATTTGTATCTGTTTGTTTTTTGATCGAGTTTAAGACCTAATATTGATACGACTTCTGATGAGTCTATTTTTTCTTTATCTATAGCATTCAATATTTTTGTGCTATTAGCTGTTATTTTATGACCTTTGAATCCTCCGCTTTCAAGGATAAGAAGGATTTCTTTTATTAGATCGATAACTTCTTGTTCTGAATTTCCTCCAATGAGGATGTCATCCATATAGGTTTTTGTTAAAATTATGTCTACGGCTTTTGGATATTTATTTAACCATTTCTTTGCTGTTTCTTGAAGACAATAACTAGCCATGTAAGGACTGCATACACATCCAAAGGGTAGTCTTGTAAACCGAAACATTTGAGGTTCATTCTTATCCGTGTCATTCCATATGAATCTTAACATATCCTTATCTGATTCATTCTTTAATCGCACCGATAAGAACATTTTAGCTATATCAATTGTTGCAATGAACTTATGTACCTTAGAATGAAGTATTAGTTCAGTGATCTGAGGTAGCATGTTACGTCCTGCTAATAGAAGCTTGTTTAATGTAAGCTTTTTATTATTCTGGTCAGGCATTGATGCATTAATTACAATTCTACATTTTGTTGTGACTCTGTCAGGTTTTATTATAGGACGACTTGTAAGAATATAGGTTGGGTGATTTTTTATAGATTCATTTGGAATTTTTTCTGCATAACCGTTTTTGATGAAATCATTATATGCTTCATTTACGAGAGGAAGATGTTCATTTTTAACCGTTCTTAGAACTTTTTTCCATAAGGCATATGCTCTATTATAGTTGTTTGTCAATGTTCTGTTTCCATGGTCTTTGTTTTTCCAAGGTAATTCAACATACCAACACTTTTGAATTTCATCATACGTAGTTGTATTTTTCATGTGATCCTCAGCTTGAATCTCCATAGCTGACATCGATTTATCGTCTGTCTCATGTGGATTTATACCTACATTTTCTCCAGACCAGAATTTATTGAAATCAAAGTTTTCATAATTTCTTCTATAAATAGAATCAATTTCATAATTAATATGATCCGATTCTTGAACACAGTTTATATTTATTTTTGATATATAATTAATTCCTGTTGCTCCTCTCAATACCCATCCTAATTTCGTTAGTTTAGCAGATGGAATAGACAAGTTAGGAGACATTCTTTGATCATTCTCCATAAGTTGAGAGTAATATGGTTCTGCAACTAGGAGTTGAAATGGTCGTTTACATTTAATGGGATAACTCTCTGTGAAACGAATACCTTTTAAGTGATCTTGATTCTTGGTATGAAATGTAACTGGTTGTAGAGGTTCCCCAATGTCTTTTATAGTTGTAGCTGACATAGGATCTGAAATGAATGTACTATCTAAGCTCATTAATTGAAAAGTGACATTCATTTCTGAAGATATGATATGTTGATCTCCAGCCACATTCATATTTAATTTTGTTGGACTTCCAAATAATTTTAACTTTTCGGCAATGTCTCTTTTTATCAATGAAGCATTCGAACCTGAATCAAGTAAAGCTCGTACTTTTATTATTTTTGATTTATAGGATTTATTATATAGCATAAAGCTGTTCCCGATAAACCCTTATATTGAATTCTTTTTATTTTATTTGTTTGATTTACATCAAGGGAATCTTCCTGTAAATTACCCAAGTGATAGCTGTAATTGTTAGATGTATGAACCCCTTTCTGACATTCAATAACATCAACACACTGGTTAATTTCTGTTAAACATTTTTTATTTATTTGATTCTCTTTACATAATACAAACTGATTTTTATTAGATTTCTTTTCACCCGCCTTTTTAGCGTGACTTAAAGCAGCTGTGATGGAGGTAGATATCTGTTCGCTCATAAATTTGGCGATCTTTGCAAAGTCTTTTCCGTCTTCATCATTGATTTTTCTCTTGTTGGCTTTGGGATTGATTTTCTTCTCCACCTCTGGTCTTGAACAAATTTCTTCTTCAAACGAGGCTATTAGAATATCCATCTCTTCTGTAAATGTGAAATATTCCTCTGTAATGGGATCTGTGGAAGGCTTGTACCAATACTCCGTAGCTCTATCGAAAGTATCTTGCATTTTTTGGCTCAGAGTATTCTCCCACTTAAGAATGAGTTTTTGGGAGAGTCTTGCCTCTAGCTCCGCACTGCCATCTGATTTTTCTTTGGTCTGGAGTTCATTAATTCTTTTCTTGATTTGGAGGCAGAGTTGCTTGGCAGAACGAAGATTATTATAAAATAGTTTCTCCATCCTCCATCTTCGTGGAATATTATTCCTGACTTCAGCCATTTCCGCCTGTAGTTTTGCCTCCACTACTTCTTCGTCTTCATTTTTGGACCTGAAGTGTTGTCTCCATAATGGCAGTAGAGTTTCTTGTTCCTTACTCACTGCTGTATCTTCAGGGGTAGGAGTGATGTTGCTGATGTCAGATTGTTGGAGGTCTGACTTTTGAGAGATCGGCGTTGACGCTACTATGTCCTCCATTTTCTATATCAGGGATATAAAATATACTGATAAGTTTAAAGAATATATTGAATATTTATTTATATATTTTTATTCAAATTTAATGACCGACCATGCGTGAGCTAAAGAATCTAAAAATTCAATGAACACTGTTGGTGCTGATATCAATTATTCGTCCTCTTTATTGATTTGAGGTAAAATGAAAATTTGACTTCACTGACCGACCATGCGTGAGCTAAAGAATAAAATTCAATGAACACTATTGGTGCTGATATCAGTGAGTCTTTCTAAATTGATTTGAGGTAAAATGAAAATTTGACTTCACTGACCGACCATGCGTGAGCTAAAGAATAAAATTCAATGAACACTATTGGTGCTGATATCAGTGAGTCTTTCTAAATTGATTTGAGGTAAAATGAAAATTTGACTTCACTGACCGACCATGCGTGAGCTAAAGAATAAAATTCAATGAACACTATTGGTGCTGATATCAGTGAGTCTTTCTAAATTGATTTGAGGTAAAATGAAAATTTGACTTCACTGACCGACCATGCGTGAGCTAAAGAATAAAATTCAATGAACACTATTGGTGCTGATATCAGTGAGTCTTTCTAAATTGATTTGAGGTAAAATGAAAATTTGACTTCACTGACCGACCATGCGTGAGCTAAAGAATAAAATTCAATGAACACTATTGGTGCTGATATCAGTGAGTCTTTCTAAATTGATTTGAGGTAAAATGAAAATTTGACTTCACTGACCGACCATGCGTGAGCTAAAGAATAAAATTCAATGAACACTATTGGTGCTGATATCAGTGAGTCTTTCTAAATTTTATTGAACCTAAGAGTAGTACGAGAGATCAAAATGCTCCAAGCTCCAAGAGCTTTTATTAAACTTAATTTACAAAAACTGATTCAATGTTGGTCAAAGGACACATTTACTATGTGAGAACTTCGATTCAACGTCGGTAGAAGGACCATTTGAGAATTTCGACCACTCGCAATTACCCGTAGATAGAATAAGTGGACTGTATATGTACTATGAAATAAATACACTTCAAGTGAAGATATATTTATATAACACAAGCTTAAAGATTTCTCTTTAATTACCTAAACAAGAATAAAGTAGACAAGGTTGTTAGGTGTGAAAACGTGGAAATATATATTTCGAGTTAAAGATGATAAGTGGATGAGAGATGAAAGGTGAAAGAGATAGATAGGAGGAAGACCTCCTATTTTATACACAAAATGTAGGATGAGCGCTGTTGATCCATAGGATTGGTAGAAAAGCGCGCTCACAATATTCCCGCCAAAAACACACCTGTATCATATAATATTAATAATAAAAAACCCTCCCTGAGTAGGAAGGGAAAAAGAATAAGGAATGTCTTCTTGTTGCTAAGCACAAGAGATAGAAAAAACTCCCTCTTATTTTTGAGAGGGAGAAAAACAAAGCATGCTTCTATCTATATTAATGATTTTCAGCATGTTCGGATATGTTAGGGAGCCAGATTTCCACAACCTCTTACTTACTCAGGATTGGCAAATAAATGGAAACTAAAGGCGCCCTTCCAGCGCCTCTTATTCACGGCAGAATTTCACTCATCCCCAAGAAGGCAGCGGAAACCTAATTAGCCACTGGAGGCCTTTGACAATAATGAATGAGGCATACCGTATATTGGCAGGTATTTTAGCACGACAAATAGAACCCATTTTAAACAAAAAGTCTTGGGCAAGAGCAAAAAGGATTCCTAAAAAGAAGAAATATCGCTGATGTGTCAGAAATATCAGGACTGCCATGGACTCCACGAGCCGGAGACAAAATTTGGAGCCATAATCACAATCGATTTTTGCAAAGCGTTCGATACTATTAGCCAAAATTTTATTTTCAAATCAGTGAAAAAGTTTCTTCCAAAAAAGTATTTTAACCCCATAGACTCTCTTCTTTTTAACGGTAGCTCTACTATTGTTTTAGATGGCCTCCAAGGTGACCCTATAGTTTTAGGAAAAAGCTGTAGACAAGGATGTCCAGTATCACCCCTCTTGTTTGTCGCTTCGATGGAACCATTAAACACTTTAATTAACCGTAAATATTATGGTTTTGGAGTGCAAATGGAAAATAAAACTGACTTGTCCAACTACACGATAGCTCTATATTCAAAGGAATTGGCAGCTATGCAGAGGGTAATATGGAGAAATTCACCCATATTGGACTCTAAGAGTATTACAGATATTATTCGTCAAAATATTAAACGAAGACCCTTTTTTAAGGGACAAAAGAAACACCAGAGGAATTGAAAAGGATTGCGCTGATAGAGAACAGGCTAACGTTTGGCGACTTGGATAATATAACATCATTCACAACCGGAAGATTTTATGTTCCTCTTTTGAGAGGATCTAAACAGCATATCCCATTGACTCCTTGGCATTGCAAGTTCCTCGTTAAAGAGCCCCACTCAGAAAAAGCAGATGAAGTTGTCAAAACCATTTATCCTCACTGGGTTTACTGTGAGGATGGAGGTAAAAAATATTGGTTTCACTTGTGGGAATTAATGATCCCCGGAAATTTACTGCCCAATTACAAATCTCCGCTAATCTAATCAGATTTTTGGAGCACTGCAAGGATTGTGGATACATGTATGTGGACATCAAACACGCCTTCTGTGATTGCCCTGCTCTAACAATTATTAGAAATTTTATCACTCTAAATTCTGAGTTCATTCCAAGTTTCAAAGAGAAAATATGAGGGGCATTGTTATTTTCGGCGGCTTCAACACCGGGAAACGCTGCAAAGAGGAACATACTGTTAAGGCGTCGTTACTTAATTGCAAGGCCTACATAGCGAAAAAGCTAATGGGAGGGAAAACCATCAATGCGAGAGATCTGCGGTCAATCATGGTGTCGGCCGCCGCTCGTTACGCGGCATTTTCCTTGAGGATCCCAATGGTACAAAGTTCGGCCTGGAATCATGCTTCGGAAGTCATAAAATATTTTTCCTTCTACTTCTCCCCTGCACACTAAATCCTGGAAAGAATCATCAGACAATTCAAGAAGTTCAAGAACAACCAATGATATTTTATCCATATACTTATATTATTTGTTTTTTAGTGTGTTTTTGAATATTTTATCACAAGAATTTTATGTTAAAAATTATTTAATATTTACTTTTGTATTTTTTAGATATTATATCGTAAGAATTTTATATTAAGAATTTAGTTGATATATGCATACGTTTGTGTTTTAAGGTTTCTAAAGGAAAATAATTTTAAGATATAATGTTTATTTATGTTTTGTTTTAAACACAATTTTCCTTTTTATAACTATTATATCTATATGTTTTATGCACGTAATAATAAAACCTTGCTAATGGAAAAAAACAAGTCATATATATATATATACATATATAATATATATACCAATTCTTTGAAGCAACCACTGCAATAACACATATGCCAAATAATTGGATAATACAATGGTCATGCTCAGGGGAACAATAAATATTTACTTTGTTTACTTATCCTTGCCCATAAAAGCATCATCAATCTGACTATTATAAGTGGAAAAAGAAAGTGTTTGCAAATGGAAAAAGGGTTTATTGCTAAATTTGCGGGAAAACCTTTTTAAATTATTTTATTTCATATCAACTTGAGTGGGATCGCAGAGTTGGGAGGACTCTTATTCCCTTGCCTTCCCAGTTTTCCTATTACTATCTTTTTTCGGAGAAACGTGAAGGGAATAGTACAAAGATCATTTGCAATATATTATTAATATATTAAAACATAACTTCATTCTCGGCTGTTGAGGTGTCAACATGAATTCAGAGAGAAAATATTCACCCTTAAAAATAGGTATGTCTTTTTTGATGGGCCTAACATATGTCTTTTAAAGAAATCCTTTGATTGTACTCATGCTATGTTGCCAATTAATTTATAAGAGTACATTATACTCATGTTATATTTTTCATCATGCCTTGAGATAAATGGATCGACTATCAAAAATGTACAAATGAAGGAGACTGAGATTCCAAATGGGAAAATAATGTTTTTTTTTGTCCTCATTTTCGTATATTATGTAAATGTGTCGTACTCTTAGGCATAATAAAGCTACGGACGTGTTAACACTAAAATCACTATATTATCACTGATTCATAAAGCCGCCAAAATATATATACAAACTCCCTCCTAGTGATGAGACGGCCCAGACTGATGAACCGGTCTTGTTCATGGTTTGAACTCTTGCTACAGTAAATTATAAAAAATACATACAAAAGAGAAATTGCGATAGCCGAGTGCGTTAAGGCGTGTTCAACTCTCAATATTGGGGCGCCGGTTCGAATCCTCCCGAGAGGGGAAGGTCAACTTTGGTCTACCTCATTGATAAGATCCTAGGTTCGAGTGACTAATTTTAATGCTATAATGATTATTTATATCCTGTCGGATGCAATTCTATCGAACCATATAGGCAAAAACAGGACAAAAAAGCTACATAAAACTAGAGCCAATGCGTAATAAAAGCATAGTTAAACATTTTAGTTTAATTTTTTTTGCTCTAGAACACATACAATAAGATAACACACAGTATCAGGTAAAAACTATCAATATAACACAATATTTCTGCAAAACAACTATTAAGAATTTTAAAAGCTTAACATTACTCATGTAACTAAAATAAAATAAAATTATGCCTAGTGCAAAAATTACTACATATTTTTGAAATTATTGTTATATGCCTTTGGTGTTGGATGGAGAGGCTTGGATAATACTTAATTATCATTCCGGCGAACGTCCACTTTCCTCCTTCGTCTGGCGAGGGAATAGCTTTTGTTTTTTTGGTGAGTTTGCGAGTATTGTCTTTTGTTATCTCTCAACATCATACAAATTATTATTTTTAGCAGGAGTATGTTAAGTGCTCAGAAATCATTTGATGTTTAAGAATGTTTCCCCTCGAATTCCTATTGTGATTGTGTTTTAAATAATTTGGGCACTTTCATCACGTATATGTACAAGTTAATATATGTGATGTCTGAAAATGAAGTATGCATGAGTATATATTTTTTACAAAATACGAAAAGCAAGCAAATAATATTCTTTGACTGATGTTCTATATTTTGGTGATTTCAACTTTTCGATGAAGTCGCTGAAAAATGTGCTGTTTAAACGTTTTATAATCCTTAAAAATCCTGTTAAAATAAATTTAGCTACAATACTTGGTATCATTAGCTATATTATTTCATAAGCAATAAAATCTAAATCTGCTAAAATGCATAAGTTACCGTGTCCTGCATCTCAAGATGAAGCCTCCTAATCTCAAAGAGGAGGTCAATAAATTAGTAAACTTTTACATTGATTACTGAGCTTCCCGATGATTGGAGGAAAATAATTATGAGTTCCACGTCAGGGATTCATTATGGGAAAAAATTTACTGCCCAATTACAGATTTCCTCTAATTGCATAATTTTTAGAAGTCATTGCAAGGACTGTGGCAAATTATATGTCCACACGTTGTATGCTTTTGCTGATTGCCCAGCAGTGTCAATTTTAAAGTCCTTTTTACTTCTTAATGTTAAGGGATTGGACAAGTGTCCCAATACATTTTGAAAGCCATTGTACTGTTTGGCTTTCCTAATAAAGGAAAAAAAACAATCATATACTTTAAAGTGATTTTAAATACAATCATAAATGCAAAAGCACTTATTGCAAAAAGATTAACTACAAACGAATACATCAAATCCGAGGAACTTAGAGCCATAATGCTCTCAGCGGCGGCGAGATATGGAGCCTTTCCCTAAGGATACCGTTGCTTCTGGATAACTCCTGAACTGTCGCCGCGAATGAAATTAAGTACTTGCCATCAAAATCAAAGCATATTTTAAAAATAATGAAAAAACTAATGAAATTTTATTAATCCTTATTATGTGTTTATTGTTGTGCATTCATTTTTATTTTGATTTTAGAAATGTAAATTGCTTTAATCTTTTATGAAGTTTTAATTTTAGATTACAATGTCTATTTATGTATTTTTATACACAATAACTTCATGTAGATAAGATTTGATGAAAAAAAATCTAAAGAATTTGAGGGGCAGCAAAAGATTGTTTTCTTTGACTGATAGTAAGAATATGTCAGATAATCACCGGTTTATATACTATGGCTACCAACAGCAATAGTTGCTCATCACCTACGGAACAACAAATTATTCCACCACTGTAGGAACCCATATCGCATTTTCTGAACCTTTTGTCATTATTTGAAGGGTTAATGAAAATTAACCCTCTTTTATACTTTATTGTTGTCATTTGTTTTGTCAGTTGTTGATAAAAGGTACAATTTTGATGAACAATATCTCAATGTGTACCGGACATGGGCCTTTTCTGGCTCATTTTAGCAAATGGAAAAACTCAACTGCAACCTGCAATGTTTGCAAGGAAGAGCCGCAGACAGCCGATCACCTCATCAACAGATGCCCTGCACTATCCCAAGAAAGATATGAAGCCATGCCATGCGCGAAGCCGATAATAATCGAATTTTAAGTTAATGACATGTTTCAAAATGAAAAAATAATGGCAAATAATTATTGTACACAGTAAAATTCTTATAATATTCCTAGTAGTACAAATACCCCTTTGCGTGGTCGTGCTCATTGCCTGTTTTTATTTCTTTTATATATATATTATTATTTTTACTCTATTCTTGTATTTTTTTTATTAAATATGTTTTTCTTTGTTAATGTTTTTTTTAAATATTATTTTTCCCGTAAATTATATATATGGCAAACGGAAATAAAGTCTAACTAAACCAATGCTCAATGTGCTACATATTTATGAAATAAAAATAGCTAGAAACAGAATAATGCATTTTTCTCTTCTTCTCCTTTTTTCCTCAATCATTTTTAAAAGAAAACACATCTCATAAATACCAGTGTCCCTTCCATGTAATTTATTTCATCTAGTAAGTTATACATACAGTCTACTATATTTGTAAATATCCACGGATTCCTTCCATTCTCGCATAACTTGAATGCACTTTTCTACCTTATTTATTCATATTGTTAATTTACATATACCTTCATTGTGAAGATATTTATAAAACATTGAGCAATAGTTTTGTGCATTAGATATTATTATTATTATTTTTTATTTTTTTTATTTTTTAGATATTATTCATGGATGATTCTATTGGAAAACTGAATTTTTCAATACGCTGCTTCTTCCTCGTCATCCTTGATGATCCCTAGCTTGCGCCCGAGATCCTTAAAGTGATTAATGACCTCCTCTTGAACGCGGTTGAAGCTCATGGCAATCATGGCTATGCCAAAGAGGAGATAAGGGAACAGAGAGCGATCCGCTTCTCACCGTCCTCTGTGCGCTGATCCGGGACGAGATCCCCGAAGCCAATGGTCGTGAGGGGTTATGAAACAAAAATACGCGCTGTCCAAAAGTGTCCATTCTTCCCAGGCCTGCAAGGGAAGGAATTTAAAGACTGCGTTAAATATTCACGTAAGTTAGATAAAAGTCATATTTTTAATTGTTAATGATTGAAAAAAGAAGAATATATAAAGTGCTGAGTTTTTTTTATTTCGAAAAATATTTTTAGAAGATCAAAGGTGCGCGTTTTCTAGGTATGTAGTAGGCTGTCATAATTGCTCCAAAATGACATTCGAATATTCGTTTGAAACAAATCACGATTTCGAACTATTCGAATATCTGGTTGCCCATTTAGGCATTTGCGTGTTGCCCCTTTACGGCAATAATGCGGCAAAACATAGTTAAAAATAAGATCATTAATCAACATATATAGCCTTATAATATTACAATTCAATAACGCACCATATAATCATGAAAAAAGCTTATTTCCGATCACTGTAGCCCGGAGACACCACTTTGTTTCCCTTGCATTTCACCACCACACCACCAAGTGGGAGTGTTTTTTAGCATATGAATATAATTTCACGTTCGAATTCGCTTTTTGAGATACTATTCGAATTTCGAATATTTGTTGATAGCCCTAGTATGTAGGCATGTTCAACTCTTTTAGGCTGAGGTCGAATCTTCCCAGAGAAGAAGATTAATATTGATCAGATTCATTGTAAAAAAAATCGAGGTTCAATTTTAGTTTTAAAAATGTTTTATATCATTGTCACTGAATTCAACTCAATGGAATCTTATAGGAAAAAGTAAGAAACTAAACAATTAATAGATTTCTAGTTTCTAATACAAGGTTGTTATTTGAACTATTGAATACATCAAAGCATCATATTATATAAAGGACAATACATATATGTGAAAATTTGTGACTTGCATGGATCTCCATTTTATAGTGAAATAAGATATGACATGATAAACCATTAAAAGTTCGTTTTTACCTTCTTCAATATGATTTGTAATCATTTAAAAAAAGTATTATATTAAAAAATAATATTGGCTTGCATAATGGAAGTGCTATTGCTATCGAATTACTACCCATTCTGAATATGCAAACGTCTCTTGTTGTTGCTCTGTGAATAGTTTTGCTTTAGTGAGGTTTAATAGTCCATTTTGGCCTCTTTAATAGCTTAAGTGTTATAAGTGCATCAACTCTCTAACTGAATCCGATATAAGAGGAATTGGGACCGAGATCTGTATTTTTTTGGAGATCTAAGCCGTGATCTTAGATCTTTAGTAAGAAGATTGATCTTTGTTTTTCCTTTTCTTCTGTCGTGAATGTCTTGTACCCTTTTAAGTTTAATCAAGTGGTGCAACATGTCGTTGCTCCCGCCTGATAGGCCTCCTGACTGGCAGGGAAAGAATAATAATAATAATAATGTGGGGCTTCCATAATAAAGAGGGTGCTTTTACTTCTGGGGAAGAATGTGATGAATTTGTAAGTGACAACGGGCGTGTGGAAGAAGAAAAGAAGAAAGACCAGGTGGTCAGCTTGCTCTCAGCTATACTCAGTGTAGTGAAGCAGGGACAAGAAAATATGGTGCGAGGAAAAAATATTGTTTGGTTGAACCCTTCAATGGGAATTGTTCGTCATTATGATTGAATGCAAGGAAGACGATGCCCTTTAGGGTTGAAAAATTACTACATATCGATGTCTATGACATGGCTCTCCTCTTTGGGTTCAAATAGTATGAGCTAGCTGGAGCGAACCCGAGATTCGGACTTAATCAAGTCGGGTTTATTCTAAGTACCCTATTGATATTAGAGGAAGATTGGATAACCTGAAGATGGTTTATTCCTTCAAACTAGAATCTGTGTGAGGTATTGTCGCAATGTCACTTACGATGAAAGGTGTGGAGAAGATAGAACTCAATATGAAGAAAAAGGTGACCATAACATTGGAAAAGACTTTAAAAAGAATAAATGAAGAAGGCGCGGTCGATGGCTAAAGCAGTATGGTGAAGTTTACATCACACTATCCTAGAAGAATCCATCGAATGAGGCAGCAGAAAAAAAGTACAAGGAGTATAAGGACATTTGGAGGGCTCTGACTATAGTGTGGAGATGATGCGGATCCTACAAGAGTACAACAAGTTGTACAGTTCAGGGATTTTTCTTACAACTAAATTTAAGGGAGCTAGACAGCAATGTCTAAATTGCTTTGGTCATGGCCATCTAAAGCACGGCTGTACACAACCCTAACTGACCTACGGGACTATGATAAGCTCTTAAAGGAATCTCTTCGTCCTTTGAGCTCTGACAAAGGTAATAGCAATCCATCAACCATAGAAGAAGTACACTCTAATGGTAAAAGTTCCTCTATTACCCATACGAGATCAAACTCTAACCATGTGACCAGTCAACCTGAAGCATCGATTGCTCCATCCGAACCCTGTCAACCATTTATAGACATCCAAGAGAGGAGGGAGATAGCTTACATAATAATAATCAACAAGAGGTGGGAGATATTGAGTTTGTAGAGGACCCTAACCGCGCAAGCTCCTTTCAACCACCGGATATTAGCCCCCTGATCCAGATCCCACTAACACTATCCCCCTTCCTGAGGAGGATGGTAGTGAAAGAGAAAAGGAGACGAATGACCTTCTCAATGGACGTGATAATAAAAATATTTCGGGACCTTCAGGGGTAAAATCAAAAAATTCTCACCTAAACCATAACTGATCATGTTGTCAAGACCAAGATCAGGATCAATATCAAAAAGAAATTTGACCAGTTCGGGATTTTCTCCACCTGAGAAGTCGAATCCCACCAAAATACCCAAGAAATGACCTAATACCCTCCATGGCCTGCAAAATACAGACAAAAATTAACAATTTTTTTACTCAACCGCTGAAAAAACCTACCAAAGTGGACTTAGAAGTGGGAAGATTATTTCCCTTAATTCAAGGGGTGGAAGGGATAGAGTTGCGCGCCACGCTCTAATGAAAAGCCTGTTGAAAGAAAAGTCAGACATAGTTTGTCTTCAAGATGTAAAATCCCTAACTTCTTCGTCTTGCTCTGTCTCATGTCAGTTGTGCATCCCGAAGAATTATTTCCATTATTTACGGGCTCCAACTGTCAAAGAGGAATATTATCTTTTGTTTCGAATAAAATCGAGCGTCCACTACTTGTAAAGGAACTAAGTTCAGAAGGCGAATGGCACAAAATTTTCATTCCAACAAAGAAAGGTGGTGTCTATTTAATTAACGTTTACGGGCCTAACTTAAAAAGCTCACCGTCTTTCCAGGCATAATTAACTTTTGTAAGGATAATATTATCCCATTCTCATTTTGTTTGATATGAATGTGGATCTTGAACATACAATCACCAAATATCCCAACAAGGCAATAGTTAAAAAACTAATGGCTGAAATGAATTTAGTGGATGCCATTCGGAGATTCAAATCGGCCGGTAATATATCATGGAGAGCAGGTCGAAAATCATCTAGAATTGATTTAGGCCTTGTATCTCATAGCATTGTACCAAAATAAGAGCGGCATCTTATCGACCACATCTTAGTTCTGACCATAAATTATTTTTTATTGACCTGTGGTATTTTAAGCCAAACAAAGTTTTAAGACTCCAAAATGGATTTTTTTATGAAACACTTTTTTTAAAACAACTCCGTTTAATCTTTAGAACATTTTAGTCCGACCTCCAGGCATAAAAATACTGAAAATTTTTAACAAAGTTGTAAAATCTAACACCTTGAAATATATCAGAAAAAATATTAAAAACTAGTATTATCAAAAGAATCTTGAAAAGTTCTTAACCAAATATCCCTCTTTGCTCGCACCATTTCCACGGATACCACGAATTTCGTTCGGTTTGCGGATATCAGAGAAGCAGAAATGAAGAAAAAGTTGATTCGGAAATATTAGTAAATAAACGTGTAAAGGCTAACATTATTAAAGAACTTCGGCCCACTTCTGTCATTTGTCGAATTGTGAAAATGGAAAAGAGCTACGTGACCGAAGGCTATTTTGGCTTGCTTCCATAGACGGTTCCAAAGTTTATTAGCGGTCAATAGACTAGTTTCCGCGTTCCAAGAAGAGAGGAGCGTCAATTTCTTATATTATAATACAGACATAAATTAAATACTACTATAGATGAGAAAAAAAAAATTAAACGAATTTACTGTTCCTACACTTTAATTCATGAAAGTAATTAATTTATATTAGACGGCATATAAATTTCATTTACAATTTATTATATTAAAGAAATAAGTTCAATATTAGTTTAGATGATAAATAAATATTTTAAAAACGGATTTTCTTTTCCGACACTTTAATTCCCCCTCATTCTTTCTGAGGATTCCAAACATTAGAAACGTTGACCTTTTTTACTCTTCTTCGCGCTACTGCAACTCAAACATGTGCTGAGTTGGTTATTGGCTTAATTTTCTGGAAAATGTCATCTAACACATTTACTCCCCTCTCCTAGCATCTCATCTCAGCTTTCATCTACTCCCACCCCTGAAAAGCATATGTTCTATCTCTTGATCGATTTCCTCCCTGATATTGACATGGAAGTAATAAAAAGTCACAGCACTAGAGTCGGCCAACTACATCCTTTAAGTTCTAGAAGTCCCTCAAGTCTGCCTTGTACTAACTAAAAAATTGCTGAAATGGCAGGACTCCATTCACGAAGACGAAGGAAGACCTCCTTGGTCGAAGACGAGGGATGGAAAGCTCTCTCTAACGAAGTCCGACGAGGGGTAGGGCTCCATTCACGAAGACAAGAGACGGGGAGCTCTCTAACGAAGATGAGGGAAGGAACTCCTTTGACTGACGAAGACGAGGAGGGGTAGGACTCCATTCACGAAGTCGAGGTGAGGGGAATGTGTCTCTTACTGGGAGGGAGGAGACTCGTTTCTTGGTGTCCAAGGCATTTATCCTGGACACCAGAGAGACACTGGAGAAGGAGGGATGGATGAAGGGATCGAGGGATCTCCAACAAGTTTGAAGTCTAGGCCAGAATGCTTTCATGACACCCAAAAAAATAGATTCCCAACTATGATCAGTGGAGCTCTATTATTTGACGATTGTTGATGGTGACGTCACTCTTGACTCTCTCTCCCCTCTCATGTTTATGCATGTGTATATGTTTAGGCGTGCGTTTTAAGCCGTGTAAAATTTGTTCCTGTGAAAATAGCTCAATCGCTGTCCATCGGCATACTTGTATCATCAGTCCGAGTTTTCTCCATCTTTAGGAATTTTACATAGATTGATTTGGCGGGAAGTCCTAAATTCCAATGTTCGACCACAATCGGCATTATACGCTAGAAAAGTAATAAAAGTTATTTTTTCAAAAACCTGGAGCTCCTAAAAGATTGTAACAGATAGCATTATCGTCTGGCACCCTTACTATACATGATCTATCTTCAGAGTCCATTTTTAGGTGTGGAAGATTCCTCTTTCCTCTTAAAGGGTCGGCAGACAAACACTTTGTTCCTGTCCCATGGCACCTCAGAATGAACTTTGGCAATAACACAAAAATGGAGGCAGAAAAAATCACTGATAAGTATTTAAAAGACTTGGAATTGCCTTCATCGTGGAAAAAGAGAATTTTGTCTTCCACGTCCAAAATAGTTCACGGCAACGCTTTACTGCCCAATTTCAAATTTCTACCAGATGTGTGATCTTTGATGCTCCGTGCAAGGATTGTGGAAGATTATTTAATTCAATCATCCATGCCTTCTCCCATTGTCCTGTTCTACGTATCTTAAGAGACTTTGTTCTTCTAAATTTTCCTGGAATAACTGGAAACTGATCGCTCCCATAATTATCTTCGGATTAAATTTTAATCTACGGACAGCATCTCCGAAAACAAAAACAATTGAGTTTGCACTTTCGAATTGCAAAAGCTACATCACAGAGCGTAATCTTCGGGAGAAGCTATTCAAGAGGGAGACCTTAAATCCATTGTCATATCAGCAGCACCTCGATACATGGCGCTCTCCATCAAGATTCCAGAGGATTCAAGCTGGAGATTTGCGAGTGACATCGTTCGTTACTTCCCCTCCTGTTCCGAGAGGACCTCTCATCATCTGAAGTTTTTAATACGGTTTTACAAAAAAAGTCTAGTTTTAAATTAAATGACACATATTTATTCAAAATCACGTTAATGTTATTTTATTGTCTAATTAATTTCTACTTTGTTTTATGAAGTAATTGTACTTTTATGTGAGCGTTTAATGTTTTGTATTGACTTTATTTAGTGTACAAATTTTAAACTAAATGTTTATTTATATATTGTATATATGCATTTACGCTAAATTCAATAAAGTTTTAATAGGATTTAAAAAAAATCCTTAATTGTACAAAATATCAAACATGCTTTGAATGCCACCCAAAAAATATTTTTTAATATATTTGATCTTCTTAAAGAGTGAGAGAAGAGGATTTTAGATTCCTTGAGGGGAATAATGATGACAAGAAGTTTACTTTTCAGCTGCAAATGTCTACAAAATTAATCAGCTTAAGAAACCATTCCAAAGATTGTGGACGATTATACGACGATATTAAGCACGCGTTTTACGACTGTCCTGCTTTGAAAATCCTGAAATAATTTGTACAACAAAATGCATAGAACATTGTGGACTTCGAGGTTAATATCTGGGAGCATGCATCTTATTCGATTTTCCAACAAAGTAAACTAAGTACTAATATACCCAAAAAAATGAAAACATGGGCAATGTTTATTTCAACAACATAATATGTTAGCCTATTAATAAAATGTTTTCAGTTTGAACTTCTGTAATCTTTTACTCTTCATTGAAGCATGGCTATCGATATACTATTTGTATCATTTTCGTTGTTTACTGCGAAAGGATCCAGTGTGAGTGGTCTTGAACACTTCTTTTAAATTGACGACTTGACATGAGGGAGTCGCACTAGCCTTATTACTTCATCAACGAAGAAAGAACAATCAGGACTGCAATAAGTAAGCCTATATATCTCCGAAGGTAACTGGAAGGAAGATAATCGAAAACAACAAGCTGCAATCCATCCTAATATCGGCGGCAGCCCGGTAGCCAGCTTTTGTTCTAAAAATTCCAATTTTCTTACTTTTTGCTGTAATAAAATTATTTATTGTGTTCTTCTTTTATTATGTTTTAAGATATAGAGGTAAATAGAATCTTAAGGTCTTACGGGGTATTATTAATTATAACTATAATGTTTATTTATGTACCCAACATAACATAAATCACCCCATTTTTATATCTATTTTATATTATTGTATTATATGAATATAAACAAAACCTATGCCATGGGGAAAATGATCAGATACTCAACAGAACCGAAAGAATCACTTCACGAAAATAGCTTTATCATAACACAAAGCTGCTCAAAAGGGATGATCTGTTGAGGGTAACATTATCTTGGAAATAGAAATAAAATCCTACGAAACACTCAACCTATGTTAAGTTTCCTTCAAAAGTAATCCTTTTCCAATGAGATCGCCATTCATCTTTATTTAAGTTTCTAATTTTGTATCAAAGTTTTTATGAAGAAAAAACTTTTCTGTCATTTACATACTATGTACATCCAGATAGTTCACAATTGAAAGTATACATTTTAACATATAGGTACATTGGAAAATACAAACAAGGAAAACACATTGTAGTAATTATTTTTTTTTATTTTCCTTTGATGTTATTAATAACTTGACATAAGTACATAATAAACTTTATGAATTATTTATACGAGGCATCAAATTGCATTTATTTCGTTTGTATATTGAAATTAAAAGATGAAGCTTTTGATATTTATAATGACAGCAACTGTTGATTATTGAAATAATAATTGTTATTTGAGCGTTGCTTTCTTTCTTTATTCCTTTAGAGTGTTTATGTCTTTTTTATTTGTGAAGTTGTTTTTGTAGCTATTCATTAAAGAAATGTAATTACATTTTGAAGAGGTTGTGTTCTAAATATTAAACATGTGGAAAGGGGATATAGTTTAGCTATGAAATAAATATAAGTTTTTGCGACAAAAAAGACTAAAATACACTATTTTTAAATGCTTTGACTTCTCTAAAATATTAATCCTGTAATGTTATATTCTCCCTCTTTCTCTTGATGGCCGAGTAAAATTCAACTTGATATATCTTACAGTGAATAAATAAATTATATGAAAAATATAACTTAATAAAAGCTTTTTAAATAAATGAGTCGCATTGGTTGATTTATTTGACTTCAAGGGATAATATGAAAAATAGCATGCTAAAAGCATATCTATTTTAAAGTAAAGCGAATAATATTTTTTTTCGATTTTGTCATGCATCAATGACTTCATATCAATTCATAGATCACTTTAACCTTCATACAATAAAAATAAATGTGCTATTACAATTCTACGTCTTCAGATTTAAAAACAATTAGTTGTGAAAGATAAAAAGGATGTATCAAAGAGACATAATTTTATTTACTTATGGAACCAAAAGTAATGCCATAGCAAAATGAAAATAAGATTTTATTTGACGCTAAAATACGAGGAAGTATCTTAATCTTTTTTCCGAGCCATTTTTGTACTTGAGAGAAGAATTTTTTTTCAAATCTCGAGCCAAAAAGCTCGTAGAAAACATTAGATACAAACAGATGAAGGGATTTGATATCCTGATTACTTCTTAAGTTTTCTTTTTTTTACATTACTTAAATGTATATGAGATTTAGTTTATTTTATATGTATATATATATAGCATTACACAATGACTTCTCTTACTTTAATTAACAGCTATTAAGAAGTTCGGATAGTAATGTTTATCTATAGTAATAAAAGCAAAGGATTCCGTTTATATGCTACTTCACTTTACTCTAAGTAGGTGAAAGAGATTTTTACTAATAATGACATAAATAACTATTACACACGAAAACAGCTAAAGGGAGCTCGAAGGCCGTGTGTGTTAAGGCGTGTTAACTCTCAATGTTGGGGGAGCAGGTTCGAATATTCCCGAGAGGGGATGGTCATTTTTGGTCCACCTCATTAATAAGATCCTAGGTTCGATAGACTAATTTACATGCTAAAATGCTTATTTATATCCCATACTGGAATTCTATCGAACCATAAGGGCAAAAAACTAAGGATCTTCAAAATAGTGAATGGATTTTTAATAGGGGTTAAAATATAAATAATAAAAACACGTTGATAGAGCAGAGGGACCCGTTAATTAAAATTGATAGTCAATATAGGTGTTTTAGAGAATTAAGTATAAAAAAATAGGAGCGAGAGGGAGCACTTCACTTAGTAAATTAAATTGGGTTAGTGTTTCCACTTGTCGTTTAAAAGATAGAAATGTCATTTATAATAAGATCTTGGAAATGGTAGAGAAAATTATCAAGAGTAATTGTAGTATTTGGAAAGGGATTAGTAAAAAAATATATATCGATTAAATGCTATATAGATAATCATAGATATTAAAGAGTTCTGATAAAAATCGTTTAAAAAATTAAAGTTCTGAAAGGAAAAAATGATTCACATCCATTCTATAATTTATCAGTACAAGTTTTCTGTGGAATTTTAATTAACGTAAATTATATATGTTTCGGTAGTAAAAATCTAGTAACTTCTTATAAAGCTAAGTATTTATCATTAGGTATATCTTACCTTAAAAATATACGCTCCGAAGACAATATAAGCAATGACGAGACATATGCTTAGCCAAATCGGAACAGGCTTCCGGGAGTAATCATCAAATCCCTCTTCCTCAATGATGAACTCATATTCCTCAATAAAGGGATCTGGAGCTAAATCACTCCAGTCAGCCTCTCTAACACTGTCCAGGGGTGTTGGCGGGCTTTTGATTCCCGGGGTATTCGTCGTGGTCGTGGATGAGGAGTGGGGGGAGCGATGATGACGGGCCTTTGGACTGGAGGAAGCCTCCAGGTTGAGGGTGGAGGTTTTCTTCGGCTCAGGCTGAGGCCGCGACTGAACTTGTTCTTGACTGCTCCGGGCTCGGGGTTGGACGTCTTTGGTTGCTGGAGGGGGTGTTCTTCGGGATACTCGAACTTTGTGGTATGGCGAGAGGGGTTATTGAGGGGCGATTGCGAGCAATGCGTGGGCCCATATCAACTACTTCCTCTTCAAAGCTTCCGGGAGTTCTGTTATAAACAAAAAGGTAGGTTATGAATTTTTGGGGGTTGTTTATTATACAAAAGCTTTAAATATGAGCAGTATATTAACAAAAAAAAACAAATATATTATTACTATTTCGGTATCTCCTTTTATAATTTAGGGAGAAAGAGCGACTAAATGAAATATCTTTCAAACTCTCAGAATTTTTGTATTCGGATCCTTTGAAATTAATATAATAGGACTTTTAAAAAAATCAATTTGACAATAAGGGCATTGTTAAAATACTTACATCTCTTTGTTGCATTTTCTTAAAACATTACCTTTATTCATTTTGCAGTCCAAAAGAACGTTAGTAATTAACAAAAAAACATGCTTTCTAAACGTTACTCCAACTTATTCATATCCGATTCTAAGCAATCTTGTAAGCATAGGATCGTGGTCATTATTTGAGAAGCCCAAGTATCCAAACCTCTATCCATTGAGCTGAAACTGATATAATATTTGCGTAGGCAAGATTTGCCAATTTGAATCTCCGAAAAAACTCCCTTATTTTTCGGCAAAAGGAACACAATACTTTCTATCAGGTTCTTTAAGCCGACATAATTTGTATAAAATATTTTCTATTCCCAAATTAGTTTTTGCCTATTTAGTTTCATAGAATTGAATCTGAGGAGTTCCATGTCAACTGTATACACTTCTCACGGCAGGACCATCACCGATTGTGATCATATCCCTTAAAATTATTAAACTATTTACGTAATTTGCTCGACCAAACTAATTATAACTAAAATCGCCAACATTGCTATTGAAATAAGTTAAAGGTCCCAAAGGAAGTTTTTCCCTGATATTTTGAATGAAAATGTAACATTTATCCTTAGCAATTAGTCATTTACTTGATTACGGATGGGATTCATAAATATTAACAAAACAAAAGTTTCCCAAGAGTCCCAAAGTTATAGTTAATTTTAAATTGAAATTATGAAGAACACAATTTTGCTTTTTGGCTACATTATTCTATTTATTGACACAGTTCATGAAGATATATATCAATTAAAGGATATTATATAATATATACATATATTTATAAGGCCTGTTTAATATATATATATATATTATATATATTTATAGGCCTGTTTGCCAATGATTTCATTGAAATCCCACTTCAAATCTTCTTTGAATATGGAAATTATAAACTGGGAAAATCCGGACAATAAGAAATGTGGCTTCACAAGAGCGCTATTTTCAACTAGGCATCGAAGCCCCAGTTTTTTATACCTCGGTTTATTGTCTTGTGATTATAACAAAACAAAGCTTATATTTGTTGAATAGTATGATGTATATGTTACGGGCAATGTGGAAAATCGGGCAATCTATACATTGCCCGGGCAATGTACATAATGCCCGTTATGCAGGGAAATCTATAGATTGCCCGGCAATCTGTAAATTGCCCGCTATTTCGGGCAATGTGGAAAAAGGCGTAAAAACGAATAAAAACATATGACAATGTATTTAACTTGGTTTGAATTCATTAAACTTAAGGTAATGATACTATAAATGTCGTTTTTGCACCTTAATGTTACGAAATTACTCATTAAAGAGGATTAAAATTAATAATTACGAACTGATCTTTCATGCAGACCAAAATAATCTGCACTAATAAATAAGTTATGGTGACGTCAAAGGGGTTTGATTGTTTATTTATCATTGTTATATTCCATTACGGCTTTTAGATATTAATGATGTTAGTGAACCTTAATAAAATATCACAAATGAAATTTTTGAAGTCCCTCTACGAATAGAAGCTTTGTCCAATTGGTTTGGTGGATGATTTGGCATTAGTTAATACTACTCCGGGAACTGGTATGTTAGAAAAAACATTTTTCTCTCCTTATTTTTGCCTGACTCTTGTCCTTTCTCTCATCTTGAAGTGATATGTTGGAAAGACTCTTATTCTGTTGTGGAGATAACTTTCTGACTTACTTCAGAAGAAACCTATCTTCCCTTAAAATTCCGATCCTAGGAAGTCCTTTACGGCTGGAACTTCTGTTCAACTTTGACATTATCCTCCTTGGATGACTCTTCGCCTCTCGAGTGTAAATTTGTTTCGTTTGCACGTGGCACGTTTTTTTAGAATATTCATAAATATATTGCTTTTTACTCTTCTTTTACAAGGTTTTTATTTTCGAATATTCGAAAAGGGGAAGGGGTAGGGGCTGGGGGCTGTGTAATCAACCGTACTGTTGATGAGAGATAACATTTGGCATTCCTTGTCTATTAATTGTTGTATCTTTTGTTATACATTTTTTTTTCTTAGTGTTTAGTTACTTTATTTAATAGATTATTTTGTTAGTATATCAAGGTTATTTAAATAAAGATCCATGTTGCATGTGACTACACTTCTCCCATTGCTCTACTTCAACAGTTTTCTTATTGTTATAACTGAGGTAACTCGGCAAGAAGAAGAAGAAGAGCAACCGGAGGATATGGACCGAGCAAATGAAGAATAACTAACGAGATCTTCGGTCAACATGAAGAAGGTGGACCATCGGATGGAAAACAAGAAAAGAATGGTCTTTTGAAAAACAAGACAAATCGATTGCTGACAAGGACAAATCTAAGACTGATGCAAGTGATATAATAACTCCTGCCGTTGATGAACCGGGGTACTTAAAGAACCAGGGAATGAGAGATGACTGGGTCCGGGTTATGCATAGGGGCTCTTCCATCACAATGAAGAAAAATAACTCTGATCATGAACTTTAAAAAACAAGCGGTCATTTAACAGTCCAGAATCAATGTAAAAAACGTACGCGAGACTGTGTTTCAAAAGCCCTTGAAGTTGTGCCATCACATAAAGTAAAATTATCTGCCCTTCTCGCTTTTTACTACAACATATGAATGATTACGCTCCCTCAAAAAATACTTAACGACAACACCATCTAATGGACTGGACTGCAGATCTATAACATGTATTCAAATACATATGGGGAACGTGTTACCTGCGCAGAAGAGCTTAACCTTAGACTTTTAGGAAAACATAGTTGCTTGGTTTTTATAACAGAACCCCATTTAGTACGAGGTGGTGGTACTCCCTCTGGCTCTTCTGGTTTGTCTCTTTTCAAATACGGCCGACCTCGTCCTAGAACATCGATTTTGGCTCGAAAGACTTAATAATAACTCAAATTCCAAAGTTCTGTTCTCAGGACTTGGTTGTTGTACAATGAAAACTTCAAGCAACAAAAGTTTAGTTATCGCAAGTTATTATGCCGATATCACAAAGGACGATGTTTGCGGGCCAATTAAGCCCCTTGTTGACTACTGCGACAGACACCACAAGCCTCTTTTGATATGCAGGGACTTCAATGCCAGGAGCCTATTATGGATGGACAATCTGACAACTCTCGAGGGAAAAGTTGGAGGATTCATGGCCACCTATAACTTGAGTTTACAAAATGTTGGATGTATTCCTACTTTGTTGGAGGAATGCACTATGGGTTGAACGTCGTTTTTGGATGCATGGACGGTTTTATGGGTTCCCTCTTTATTCGGATCAGCCAATAGAGCATATTTGGTTCAGAAATGTCAAATTTTATGTCTCTACCTACATTTTAATCAGTTCCCGAGACCTCATGATGAAAATGAGACTTTATTGTGCTTTAATGAGCTCTATGGCGTGTGGTGCTCATCAGGAGAGAAATCCTCGACTTGAACCCCCTTTTCCCAAAGAAGCACCAGCTAGATATAGTTGATCCTGCTCATAAAAAAGCTTTTTTATCTGAAAAAAAAATCAGATGTTGATGTAAGTGAAAGCATCCAGCCAACTCTATCGTTCTCTCTCTCTCTCTCTCTCTCTCAAATGGTTGTTTTTGACGACTTTTTTTTAGCAGACCCCTCTCAAATAATTGAGAATACACAAATTTCACGGGACTCTCCGGGTCTGGGACTTATCTGAAATCTTAGTAGGGACCTTGTGCAATGTTTTGGAAGTGGTTTCAGCCTGGGCACTCCTGGACCTTTTTATATTGCTATAGGGTGACGACAATATGCAAATGAGATTGAAGGTGTCATATTTATGTGACAATCATGACATCACCTAAATGGAAAAATTTATTGTTATTCATCCTAACATGAGTCAAGACACTAAACTTCCTGTAAAAAAACGTCGTTATGGTCCTGGGACACTTTTTCACTAAAAAAATTCATAACGAAAAAATGTCATTTTTTTCCTCATTTTTGGGATTTTCCCAAATTCGCTCATAATGACATCGTTACCATACCTTAAAAGCCGAAAATGAAGTCAAATATGGCGGAAATGTATGCTCTGGTGTTCTAGTAACATCTACCAGGAGTATTGGCTCGTTCCTGAATACTTCAAAAATTGACCCTTACCTCCAAAAACGACGTTTCAACCCATAGTGGAATGGGTCAATCGTTATTGATCTAACACTAACAAACCGTTGGAGTTATCCTCTTGAATCGAATTGGAGGACGGATATAGAGTTTTCAGGGTCCGATCACAGGTTCTGTAACTTTGAAATTTATGGAAGAAGAACTATTTCTGGTGCACTGAATCTGAAGAATACAAACTGGAGCAAATTTACATCTATTTTGGAATCTACTCTATTTCCCTCGGAAAATGGTGCCTTGGATTCAGATTACATAGATTTTAAGCTTCGGACATTACGTATAAAATTATTGAATCCTTGAAAAGGTCCTGCAAAATAATGTCTGGAACCATAAGAAAGGTAAACCCATGGTGGAGTGATGAACTCAGGGAGCAACGGCGAAAAGTTAAACTTCTTCAGCGCAAGCGGCAAATAGACATGTACAGAGTGGAAAAGCAATCATATAAAACCATGATAATTAAAGCAAAGAGACATGCCTTTAAAGAGTGGGTTAACGCCCTTGAAGGTCCTAAGGATATTTCTAGGTTGATGAAGGCCCGATCAAACCATACCAGTGCCCGTGTGGGTATTTTGGGCGAATCCTTTGGAGAAAAAGACAGCTTGGAATTACTTCTTCGTGAACATTTCCCTAATTCAAAAGAAGTCGACACCACAAGTAAGTCTCCAAAAAGAGGTATGAAAAAAATGGAGTCTCGACCTCATTACTTCAGTGAGGAACTTGTTAGGAGAGCTATTTATAGCTTAAAGTCAAGCAAGAAACCAGGTCCTGACCAAATTCCTCCTCTGGCTTATAAAAACCTGCCTCACTCTTTTATTGTTCGCCTGACCAATCTGTACAATTTAGTTTTCTCGTTTAGTTATACTCCGAAGTGTTGGAGAACATCAAAGGTTATATTTATACCGAAGCCGGGGACAAGTAATTATTTAGAGCCACGAGCCTTCAGACCAATAACGCTAACCAATGTAGCTCTGAAAATACTAGAACGAATGATACAGTGGAAGACCTATAGTGAATGCAATTTGGTTTTACCAAATCAGTTTGCATTTACGAAAGGCATGTCTACTGATACGGCTATCAGTAGATTGGTTGATTCCTGCGAAAGTAGCTACCATAGACACGAAGAAGCCCTCGTTGTCTTCTTGGATATTGAGGGCGCTTTCGACAGAATTGGCTTTGACCATATCCTTGACGCCATGAATAAATACCACATCCATGAAAAAACCATTCATTGGTACAAAAATCTACTTGAGGGTAGAATTGTTGTAGCTGAGCTTGGAGGGGAGAGTGTATCCGTAACTCCCACCAGAGGGTGTCCTCAAGGGGGGATTTTATCTACTCTGGCATGGAACCTAGCCTTCCAAGAGTGTATGGACCAACTCAAAAAACCAATTAAAATGGTTGCTTATGCAGATGATCTGGCTCTATGTGTAAGAGGCTCTGATCGGCAAACTCTTGCCAGTTTAATGCAAGGTGCTCTGAATAAACTGACGGATTGGGCAAGCAAGAGAGATACCATCTTCAGCATTAGCAAGACTAAATATATGCTTTTTTCCAAACGAAGAAAAAACACTGACGTTTCCCTGCACCTGTCTGGAACTCAAATCGAAAGAGTTCGTACCTTCAGATATCTCGGTTTAATTATTGATGATAATTTGCAGTGGAAAAAGCATTTAGAATATGTCATTTCCAAGGCCAAAAGGAACCTTTTTGCTCTCAGAGCTTTTGTTGGATCGGATTGGGGACTTAGCCCACTTAAGTCTAAATGGATCTACGTAGCGTACGTAAGGTCTATTGTGAGCTACGGTGCTATTGTTTTTGCACCAAAACTTCAAACAAATGGATATCTAAAAAGGGAGCTCAGCAAACTACAGCGACTCGGTCTCATGAGCATTACTGGGGCAATTAGGTCTACACCAACGGCAACAATGGAGGTACTCTGTGGGTTAATGCCACTACATCTCTATATAATGGAACGTGCATGTCTGGTCAGGATTCAAACTAAAATTGAAAACCCATTGAAATGGTTTGACCATTTGAGTAGAGGACATCAACAATATCTTGACAAATATTTAAAAGTCAATGATATCCCAACTCCTCCTCCTCGTATACCTTTCTGGTCAGAAAATCTAAGTTACGAAGTCAAATACGTATGGTGCATCCATGACTTCGATCTCGTAGGCTACACTGATGGCTCAAAAATCGATGGTCAAACAGGTGCTGGTTGGGCTCTGACTAGAGGTGATATTGTGCTTGATCAAAAGACCTTGAGGCTCAAGGGAACAGACACCGTTTACCAAGCTGAGGTGGAGGCTATAAGAAATCTCTCCATTAATCTCCAAGGAGATAAAATAGAGGGACAAAGATTATTAATCTTATCGGACAGCCTATCCGCTATTAATAGTCTGGACATGAGACCAGGTGAACTCGTGTCAGCTCAAATTATCGCTTGCAAAACGCCATAAGCAGGTCTACATGCACGATCACAGTCGGATGGGTAAAGGGACACAACAACAGTACTGGGAACGAGTATGCAGACGCTTTGGCTAAAGACGGTGCGAGGAAGGGAACTCCTGTTTCTGTTCCTATATCCATTAGCCAAACAAAAAATGCCCTCAGACAAGCGACTTTAAAGGAATGGCGGGCCGCTTGGCGTGCAATGAGCACTTGCCGCCAGTCTAAACTCTTCGTACCAAATCCCTATCTCGGGAGCAAGATTTTAAGTATAAACGAGCCCAAATCTGCGTCATCGTTGGAATGGTCACCGGTCATATCGGCCTCAACAGGCATCTTTACAAGATGGGAAAGGCCATAACTCCAATCTGCCGACTCTGCGAAGAGGAAGAAGAAACTCCGTATCATCTCATTTTTGGTTGTCCGCCATTAAGACAAAAAATGATGGCACTTGAGGGAGAGATCGGAGAGCAACGTTTATCCCTCGAGGATTTCATTTTTAAATCATTTAAATGCTTAAAAATATCTGAATTACTATATATTAATAAAGATAGCTCCTAGAGAGTATCACTACCGGCTGATACCGGATTAAGTTCCGGTGAGGTGGTCCAATCTAGGAGCTAAACAAACAAACAAATTTTTTCTCATCACTTAAATTAGTATTTTGTAACATTAAGGATGCAAAAACGACATTTATAATATCATTACCTTAAGTTTAATTAATTCAAACCAAGTTAATACATTGTCATAGTTTTTTATTCGTTTTTACGCCTTTTTCCACATTGCCCGAAATAGCGGGCAATCTACAGATTGCCCGGGCAATCTATAGATTTCCCTACAAACGGGCATTATGTACATTGCCCGGGCAATGTATAGATTGCCCGATTTTCCACATTGCCCGTAACAAACTAAATAAAAAACAAACCTCTTTAACATATTTTAAAAATATGAGATGAGATTTTGTGGCCTTCCAGATCGTTGAGGTCCTCAACTCCCAGCTACCTTTGGCACAAGTTGTTACCATTAAATGCATTACAGCTAAGCTAACAGTGATTATACAAAAAATTGTAATGTTATGTTTTGTATTCCTACAAAACTAGAGGATTTTGACCAGGTACACCGTCTGTGATGAGAACTTTGCAGACACTTTCATTGAGTTAACTCGCAGCCTTGATAATATTAATATATTAACCTAATGCTCATAATTGGAATGGGTTTAAGAGCTATGAATAATTAAATTATAAAATAATTCCGTCAATGATCAAATATTCAATATATTAACTAAATGAAGCTCAACATCCAGCCCTTAATGTGCCTGCCCCAAATCTTTACAGCTAATCCTCAAAAAAGACAATTTTTTTCTTTGAAAGCTAAAAGGCACAATCTATTCATTTAACATAAGCTGCTTCATGTTATCATAGTATATAAAAGCAACATACCAAAGTATTCTTCGAGGCCTTTATATACAATGTGAACTAATAGATTTATATATATTTCGAGAGATACTTAAAATATCTTCATAGTTTGAAAGAAGATAACAAATAAGTATTTACACTTTTTATCCTTTCAAGCAAGACTTTTAATGCATCTTTAAATCAACTTATTTCACTTCATGAAGTAAAAATCTCTTTCACCTACTTAGAGTAAAGTGAAGTAGCATATAAACGAAATCTTTTGCTTTTATTACTATAAATAAACATTAATCCGAACTTCTTAATAGCTGTTAATTAAAGTAAGAGAAGTCATTGTGTAATGCTATATATATATATATACGAGTATATATACAGAGTGGTAAGATCAAATCCGGCGTTTCTCTTATCTCAACTTAAAATACACATAAAATCGTTAATTTCGGTTCAATTTTATTTATTTAGACATTAAAATGTTCGTACAGATGTGTATATTCTGCTTATTTAATCCATCTGCCTTCTGCATCGATGACGCACTGGATCCTGGCTCGGAAGGCGGAGCAGGCCTTGGCCACCAGGGCCCAGTCCAACTTCCTGGCCTGTTTCAATATGGAGTTGATCAGGGCGGCCTTGGTGTTATGAGCCAGTCGGTTGATGTGTCGCTCAAGGTAACCCCACAAAATATAGTGCAGAGGATTCAAATCGGGGAGCTAGGGGGCCAGTGGGTCTTGGGACGAAGTCGTATGTGTTTGCTGTGGATACAAACATACTAGCATGTAATTTGTCACTCGAACCTAGGATCTTATCAATGAGGTTGACCAAAAATGACCAGCCCCTATCGGGTATTCGAACCTTCGCCCCCAACATTAAAAAGTTGAACACACCTTAACACACACGGCTATCGAACTCCTAACAGATCAGCGTCTTCATCCGACGACTGACATGGAGGAGCTACTTAGTTCCTTGATTGAATATTTCATCCCTTGTTTTGCCTATTCGTTTTGATGGAATTGAGGATCATTTAGGATATAAATAAGAATCTTAGCGTGTAATTAGAGTATCAAAAGCAGGATTTTATCAACGAAGTTGATTCATTTTGACTTTCCTCTATCGCAAGTCGAACTATTAGGCTTTCACTGAGCCAACATGTTTCCTTGTATATTTGTATACATATTAGCTTGTACTGATAAAAACAAGCATTCTATAAGCCACCCAATCTTAATGTCAAGTTGAATAGATTCAATCACGCTACCAGAACATTAGAGGGTAAGTGAGTTTCACTTTATTACTTTAAAAAGAATTGTATTTTACAATCAAACGAAAAAAAAAGGTGAATAGTAAATGTTTATTGACACTTTTTTTGTACTTAGAGAAAGTTTAGAATTCAAGTGGTTTGCTTAAAACTAGTAAGAATGATGATTGAACACAAAGAAAGCTGTAGTATATTCAATAAGGAGGTCATAACATAAACAAAAAAGAATATTACAATGAAATTGTCTTATATTCCATTTAAATAACCTCAAACAATACTTAAACAGATTTGAAACACGTTTATACTAACTAAAAGAACCTTTTTCCATACTGTATATATATATATATAATATTATATATATTATTCTTTCATAAAAAAATATGATCAACATCTTATTCTCATTGACTGCTAAAAAAAACTTGTTTCCCAATGTTTTTTAAATAAAAAAAATGTTGAAAAGCTAGTTTGTGCCATGATTTCGTTTGAAAAGGCCTTTGTGTACACGCTTAAATTAAAAATTTAATGAAGTGGATAGTGAATCCTTTTATTTTCGCTATACGCATAAGATTAATCCATAAAATCTCTTAAAACACACATACGAGGAGGTAAATTAATGAGGAATAATCGTATTAAATAAATATTTATTATACAAATACCAAAATACATTATCTTTAGGTATTAAAGGAATCCTAGCCCTTATCATATGGCCCCTGTAAAAGAGTGTCCTTGTAATTCGTATATGCACTTTGTTACTATGTTTTCTATTTCCTGGTGTTTTTTTTGGCATCAACACATTTTATAAATTTAGCTTTCCTTTTTTCCCACATTCACATTTCCCAATCTTGTATTTTCTCGACTAGATCAATTCCACAACAGTTTTTAACGCATAAAGTCTCTATTTTCAAGTTAAAAATATAATACATGTCAACTCTGTACAAGTGTCCTTGAGCACTAAAAGAGTCGTGTTTAACTTCCATTTTTTCTTAAAATCCCTATTAGGGCAGGAGAGTTCAAAGATTATCGGTTGTGGTCTGATATACTTGCAGGCACTCTTTAGAAGGTAGAGACTAAAGAAATTGATCCATCTGTAGCAAAATAATATTCAAGATGGGAGTTTTTAATTTAAAAAATTCCAAAAATGAAATTTATGAAATGGTTCTCTGAAGTTTATATATATAATATATATATATATATATATATAGATATATATATATAGAGAGAGAGAGAGAGAGAGAGAGAGAATGCCTATTTGATTCGATTGAATAGTATCTGTTTGGGTATAAATAAGCATTTTTTATGTTTAATTTAGTCGACCAAACATAGGATTTATAAATGAGGTAGACCAAAATTGACTTTTCTCTCTCGTGAATCGAATATGCGCTCCCTACCTTTAGAGTTCAACACGCCTTAACACACTAAGATATAGCACTCCATTTTTGTGTCTATTTGGTCGATAGAATTGCATCCGTGTGAATAGATGTAACGTTATGGCATTCAAAATTCTCCTTCAAAAATATTTTTATGAAAAGTGTAAAATTTTAATAAGTCAAAATATTTTTAATAAGTTTGAGCAATCTTTTCATAATTATGCATACAAAAATGAATAGTACTTATGAAGATATGGAATAAACATCTTTTTTGATTAATTAAAAAGTAACTTTTCAAAATAAAAAATGAACTCCCAAGAAAGCACTTAATTTTTTGAGAGATTTTTCATATAAAAGAGCTCATTCTTATAGCATGCTTATGGACCCTGCCAAGTCATTTGCTGATTTACAGTTGCGTCTGTAAAAAAGTTTGCACTATAAAATATATCTACAGAGTTTGATTTTTTTACGCATATATAATATAAAGCAAGAAGACATAAAATCCAATCGTATTGATTGCTGGTGTAAATGTAAAAGATGTAAGATAAAAAATATATAATTTTCCTTAATGATAGCTATAACTTTGAACAAACTGAATCAAGGACGTGATTTCATTCGTAGTCGCTTATTTTTATCATAATATTGAGAAATGGTTCATAAAGTTTTATATTAAAGTTTTTTTTACGAAGTAATGGAGGAATAAGATATCTCATTTTGTCAGGCCTCTTTAATACTAAAATGAATATGTTACGTCAAAGTCTGGGTGGTTGTGAGGAGGAATTATAAAGGCAGTTGTGCTTTTTGGGCTTCAAAAAAGAAAAGGACGTCGTTCCGACAACTCTAAGGCCGTAGACTTTGCTTTGTTGAACGCAAAGCACGGATTGCCAGCTCTTTAACGAAGCGAGAGTATGTGAAGCCAACATACCTACGAGCAATTTTGCTATCAGCTGCAGGTTCGTGTTTTGAAATCTTCATAGTGATGTATTATTTCAAATATGGAGAAGCGTTGTTTAAGGTATGTATTGTGCCTTTTTATTTTTGATTAATTTTTGTTATTTGTTTTATTGTTGTTGTTCTTTTACAAAGTGTTAACTTTAGACTAAAAGTATATTTATGTTTTTTAACGCAATTACTTGGAATTTTAAGAACTGAAATATATATAATAATAAAATATTGTTACGTCATTTTAAACAGCTATTTTTTAGCAGACAAAAACGTAACTTTTTATCAATCTAATATATATTAAACCATTTTATATCTTTACAAAGTCATTGTAAAAATGGGAGAATAATATATACCGCATATCGTGTGCTGATAAAATCGTGGACACATTAGTGAAGGAAGGTATCCAGGCTATTATTTATTTCATAAGAATTTTGTCAACTATAAAATGTTGAAAAACAAATTATAATCAATATATATCCCTTCTGTCACCACAACTCGCTGTAATCAGGGCCTTAACTTGGTGCAGACATCATGGATGTACTCGGCAGGAAAAGAGGCCTAGGCCCTATTTATGAAATGTTTTAGGGTTGAGCTATTTTTACTTCATTTTTTAGAGGCCTCAATCTTTACACGCGCCTATATGAAGAAGCCAAAAGGATTCAATCTGGGTTTCGGTAGGCTTTACATCCGTTGACCAAAAATCAGATTCTCGTCCAAGAAGGTTTTAATAGCTTTGGAATATAAAAAGGTGCCCCATCTTGCTGGAAAACATAACCCTTTTGATACAATACATTACTTTTTGACGTATTACATTTGTGAAATCAGCGGACACAAGCCGAAAACAATTGGAGATATTCAGTGGATGCAACTTTACAAATTATCATAAGTAAAGTTGGATGTTTTTTAGGTGCCTTCTTGGATCATGTTCTTGTGTATCTTCAAAGGCAAAAAAGATCATTTTATGATAAATGACTGCGAATGTCTTCTCGTCTGAGAAGAAAGCAATACGACCTCCGCTTGACTTCATCGAATTCAAAAGCATCTTGGACCTTAGTAGTCTCCTTTCACGCTGTTTTTTGTTTTAATAATGGCTTCACAATCATCTTGTCATCTTTTTTATCCTTTTGATCGCGGTGGTCTTGTGGTGGGCAAATTTTGGTTTGAGCTGCATTGAATTTTAGGTGGCTTTTTTTTTTGATTAAAGTTTTCAGCCAGCAAATCCCAGGTTTTTGTTTGAAGTTCCTTGAATTATTTGTCTGTTTTGGACCTTGTATACAAAGCTCCTAAGCTCCTGGCTCATTTGAGATGGTTAACAATGGCTCTCTTAGTCCACCTGAGCTGATAAGGGTGCAACCGACAAATGCTTGGTTTCCATGTCGCTCTTATAAGACTCTTACAATACAATGATTGTAAACAAAAAAAAGTAATAAAAACTGTTTATCAAAACATGGTCCGTATTAAAGTTTTTGTCATCAAATCTTACATTTTAAAATATATTATTCAAAAGGTAGTGTTCTCGATTTTATTCCACCCCCGTATTAGTTTTATCAGAAAATTGTTTATTCGTGATTCTTTTTATCGATTGGCAAGTAAAAAAATATCAATACAAAACGCGAGTAAACAGTTTCACAGAAAATATATACGCTATATAAATTCCCCTTGCACTTTACTATTAACTTGCGAAAAATATATGCATATAATTCTAAAACAAAGTTATTGTTCAGTTTTTTCAGCTGCAAAACCATGAAATGAAGAAAAAATATCTAAACATTAGGAATGGGGAGCTATTCAGAGAATAATATGGAGCATGCAGCCTCTTTTTACTCTAATAGCACCACGGACATTGTTCGGCAAAATGTAAAAGAAAACCTTTCTTTAAATCGTTACAATATCAACCAGAAGAATTGGAAAAGATTGCCCTGGATAAAAACATATTAACATACAGAGACCTGGACCAAATATCTATTTTTCAAACAGGAAGGTTTTATTATCCCCTTATGAGGGGAGCAAAAAACATATTCCTTTGACTCCATGGCATTTGAAATTTTCCACGAAGAACCTAAATCGGGAGACGCGATGGAAATTGTCAAAAGCATTGACAATTTTAATTACCTAAGGAATGGGCGAAAAGAGTAATGCGGTCATTGATGGGCATAAATGATGGGAAAAAATTCACTGCACAGCTAACAAATCTCCGCCAACCTAATTAGTTTCTCACAACATTGTAAGGACTGTGGAAGATTGTATGTGAACATCAGACACGCTTTCTGTGATTGCCCATCATTGGCAATTATCAAAAGGTTCATTCATTTGAATTCTGGCTTTATTTCCGATTATGAAGATGAATAGGTGGAAGCGACTATCTTTTTTGCTTTTCCGATCAAAGGACAAGGCTATAAAGAAGAGAAAAAGCTATTAGTTCATCTTTGAGCAATTGCAAGGCGTACATAGCTAAGCAGCTTACAGAAGGAAAACTGATCGCGGAAAATGAACTAAGAGGAATAATAATATCCGCCGCCGCTCGTATACGCGGCCTTTCTCGCTGAGAAATCAAAACTGCAAAGTGTGCTCTGGAACCCGCAGACCGATTCGTGAAGTATTTCCCCCTTGTCACCACATTTTCGAAATCGCTCAAATCAAATTAACAGTATAAACAGTTCAAAATGACCATGAATGATTGTTGATAAATTTTTTAGTGTTTTATCATTAATCCTTATGGAATTTGTTTTCAATGATTGATATTTTAATATGTATGCTATTTACTTGTATAAGAATTTGTGGTCTTTAAAAGGAAAATAATTTAAACTATAATGTTTATTTATGTTTTTATAAACACACAATTTTCCTTTTTATTATCTGTTATTTATCTTTTATTTATGTGTAATTATGTATTATACATTTTT
>CP045906.1:1966614-1982708 GCA_013387185.1 Caligus rogercresseyi
AGACTTTATTGATTTAGAGATAATACATATAAAAATATATATAAATAAACATTTTAGTTTAAAATTAAATCTCTAATCTAACATCTAGCTACACTGTATACAAAGATTAATAATTAAAAAACATTTAGGAAACAATATTGTAATCAAACATAAAAATATAATAAACAAAAGGTGCAAATATAAATAAAATGCTAATGATGGATATATTATTTTGTTTGTCTTTTAACAAATTTTCTGTTATTGCTTATAATCCCGTTGCAAAGAATTGAGATGTCCAGCGGAGCAAGACGATAATATCTACAGATCCCCCACATATTTCCACGGAAGGGATCTTCACACTAAAGGCCAGGTATCGCACTGCCGTCGAGATTATGATGGCCCCCGAATGTCTCCCATAACAATTACTCTGTCAAGAATTAATTTATCCGCCAAATAGCTACGAATACTCGATAAAATTAGCTCCATAGCTCGTGTTTTCGCAGGAGCCTTTATGGGATTCGAACTTAATCCGAATATAATTATGCCGTGACAATTCTGTTTTCCACTCCTTTAACGTTGACCCTGACAAATTCCCTTATGAAGAGGAGTGCAGGACAGTTGGAAAAATTATTTTTAAAAGAGATTTTTTTAGTTGGCAAAAGTCTTGAGCAAGAAGTAAAAATATTTAAGAAAATCTATTTTTCCCTCTCAAATCTTTATTTAATGAAGTACACTACCAAAACTAAATGGGCATTGTAATCTAGAATTAAAACTAGATAAATTATTATTAGCACAATTTAATAACTCTAAAACATTAATAAATAATTTTTTATTTAAATATAGAATGTACAATATTAATAAAATAATAATATTGGTAGCTTTTATTGTTTTTCCCATATTTTCTAAAAGATACATTGACTTTGATGGGAAGTACTTGATTTCTTTAGCAGCAGGCAACTAGAGTTTTTAAAATCTTTAATTCAATGAAGTGATTGTGTATAAAATACATATATAGACATTGTAATCTAAAGTTAAAACTTCAAAAAAGGATACACAGTTATACAACTATAAAAATCAAATAAATAACTTGTTCTTAAAATAGAATGCAGAACAATAAATGAATATTCTTTATAACAATAGTTAGATTTTCAATTCTTTTAAAAAAAATGCTTTGACTTGATGGGAAGTACATACTTGATTTCTTTCACGGCGAGTTTTCTAAAAGCAACGGTATCCGTATAGAAACTTTAATGTGTATTTATGTTTTATAACACATTTACTTTGTGTTTATGTAAGATCTCACTTATAAATATTTACATAATAAGCAAACTAGTTAAAAAAAAAATATATATAAACCACACCATATTTTGCAGCTGCAAAGAGCATTATGGATCTAAGTTCTTCGAATCTGATGTATTTTTTGCTCGCAATATTTTGCAATAAGTGCTTAGCATTTGTGAATGTTTATGCAATCGCTTTTGAGTATTTTCAATTGTCTTTTTCTTGGAAAACAAAACAATTCAATTGCTTTCACAATGCTGCAGGGACACTTGTACAATCCCCTTACACGAAGAACTAGAAATGTTTTTAAATTGAACAATGTAGGGCAATCAGCAACAGTATGTTTCATATGTTTACATTCTTTCAATAAAACGCTTAATGAAAAAACAAGTATTTTAAACCGATCTGGAGCCACGCCCAGAAATATATAGATTGCGTATGATTGGATCCAATTGATATTACTGATATCTTACTTTTTTTACTTTCTTTAAATAAACCAAATCCAAATAAACACTTCCAACACTTACTGTATGTGATTGAAATTCATTACCCCTAAAATATGTAGTATTCCAATTACGAAACGTATATTTCTTACTCATAAACCGTACATACATAAAAATAAATCACCGGAAGTTATATTCGATTCCCTTAAATTTATTTTATATGTAGAAATATATATGTTCAAATTATTCAACAATACTTATCTCAATTCAGTAAATACAAACTGCGACTATTCCAAATAAAACATTACTAAAAAGCAAGTTTCTTCAAGATAAAATCTTTAAATGTTAAGAAAATTTATAGGCATATAATTCTTATAAATTTTCTTATAAGATTTATAGGCATATAAATCTTATAAATTTTCTTGAAGATTAATTGTTTAAATTCAAATGAAGTTCAGATAAGTCAGATATTTTAAGTTCAACTTTAAATTTGCTTATATATATAATATATATATATATATATATATATATATATATATATATATATATATATATATAATAAAAATTTCAATTTAGGGATTTTGTTTTATGTCCTTCCAAAATTAAACGAGATATGCCAGTTTTGACATTGTCGTTTTAATGGAAAATACCCCAAAAATGACTATTTCAAAATAATACTATCTCGTTCAATTTTGAACAAAGTGTACATAAAAACTAAATTCAAATTTAAAATCTTTGTATTCATATCTACATTTTGCACCAATTTGTTTGAAAATAGCATTCATATTAGGGCCATTAGAGGCGATCGAATGGCTAAAAAAAGTACTACATAAGTTTACTAAATAACTTTTGGGTCGGTTGAGGAGACACTTCCCATTATTTGATTTCGGTACAAAATTTCACAGGATGATCCTTTGAAAGTAAGGTAGAAACGTAAAGGGAACTCGACTCTCAAATCCGAAATACATTAAATAAGAATCACCCACATATATATATCTATATATATATATATATATATATATTATAGTATATATTTCATTTATATGGATTCTTATGGTAATTATAATTTCACCTACATGGATAGAAAGAGAAGAAAAAAGAGAAGCGAGAGAATATTTTGCTTCACTTCTCTCTTTTCTAACTGTACATGATTATATTGATGGTATAATTTTGGAGCTAAACATTTTTGCCTCTTACTTCTAAGTTATCGAACAAAACGAACCAATAGACGTATCGTTTACAACGCAACAAGCAGTCATTACACTAATCTTGATTGAATTATTGATTGAATCAATCGATTACTTATTTAAAAAAAATAGCTGTATGAATTATTAAAAACCCCCATTAACAAAATCAAAAAATGAAGATGCTTATATTCGAGCCCAATAGGTTATTACGACATGTGTAAAAACCATGGTTACCCTTAATTACCCAATAATGATGAAAAAAGTAGTATTCTTACAAATAAATACCCTTCAAGTATGAAAGTATATTTATATACAAACTGAAAAGATTATCTTCAATTACCCAATTAATATTAATAATAAGTAACAACAGGGGAATTGGTTGTGAAGATTAGTTATTATGATTGAGAGATAAAGAGGAAGAAAAACCTAATAATTTATAGATAATGTATATGATCCAAACTAAACATTCTCAAGCTGAATGATTAGTCATTACAAAAGGCAGCCAACGATTTTCTGCTACACACACCTAAATCTTACATACCAAAAATAACTTACTTGCTTGGGAAAGGGAAATATTACTAATCAAAATGCCTCCGTTTCCATACAAAGATATATAAGAAATTCCCCCTTATTGTTAAGGGGAAAAAAATGCTTCATCTAATTAATTTTGATTTCATGTTTCTGATATGTGGGGAGCCAGATTCAAACAATGTATCCTATTAATTATGATAAGTGTTTACAATTTTGTTGGTCATAAAATCAATAAAAGATCAAGTCGGTCAAAGAATACAGTACATCAACAATGGACAAATTATAAATAGTTTTAAGTTCCGTTATTGTTATTTTTTTTATGGTATTTAAAAGAGTTTTAATGCTCTTCTTTTTCCATACTTTTGCACAAATTTTGCATAGCTAAGTTTTCTCTATATCAAGATTGTTGTGCGTTATGTCTTGATAACCTTAATTTTTTTGACCAAAGACATTTTCTGAAAGAAAAAGCTGCCAAATGTCGTCGACTATGGAAATATGATGGCTAAGCAGTCATAGGACATGAAATGGGGCTTAACGTCTCAAAGTGCTGTGCTATATTAAAGCAATGGTCAGACCAATTATACCTATGGATTTTTTTTTAAATCCTATTATGACTTTATTGAATTTAGCGTAAATGCATATATAATATATAAATAAACATTATAGTTTAAAATTTATACACTAAATAAAGTCAATACAAAACATTAAACGCTCACATAAAAGTACAATAACTTCATAAAACAAAGTTGAAATTAATTGGACAATAAAATAACATTAACGTGATTTGGAATAAATAGGTGTCATTTAATTTAAAACTAGACTTTTTTTGTAAAATCGTATTAAAAACTTCAGATGATGAGAGGTCCTCTCGGAACAGGAGGGGAAGTAACGAACGATGTCACTCGCAAATCTCCAGCTTGAATCCTCTGGAATCTTGATGGAGAGCGCCATGTATCGAGCTGCTGCTGATATGACAATGGATTTAAGGTCTCCCTCTTGAATAGCTTCTCCCGAAGATAAACGCTCTGCGATGTAGCTTTTGCAACTCGAAAGCGCAAACTCAATTGCTTTTGTTTTCGGAGATGCTGTCCGTAGATTAGAATTTAATCCGAAGAGAATTATGGGAGCGATCAGTTTTCCAGTTATTCCAGGAACATTTAGAAGAACAAAGTCTCTTAAGATACGTAGAACAGGACAATGGGAGAAGGCATGGATGATTGAATTAAATAACCTTCCACAATCCTTGCACGGAGCATCAAAGAACATACATCTGGTAGAAATTTGAAATTGGGCAGTAAAGCGTTTGCCGTGAACTATTTTGGAGGTGGAGGACAAAATTCTCTTTTTCCACGATGAAGGCAATTCCAAGTCTTTTAAATACTTATCAGCGATTTTTTCTGCCTCCATTTTTGTGTTATTGCCAAAGTTCATTCTGAGGTGCCATGGGACAGGAACAAAATGTTTGTCTGCCGACCGTTTAAGAGGAAACAGGAATCTTCCACACTTAAAAATGGACTCCGAAGATAGATCATGTATAGTAAGGGTGCCAGACGATAATGCTATCTGTTCCAATCTTTTTGGGAGCTCCAGGTTTTGGAAAAAGAACTTTTTATTACTGTTCTGGCGTATAATGTCGATTGTGGTCGAACATTGGAATATAGGACTTCCCCGCCAAATCAAACTATGTAAAATTCCTAAAGATGGAGAAAACTCTTTAATCATGTCGTTGGAAAAGTCTGTTCCCATCATTAAACAGGTATACACTGGGCTGCTTGAGATATGAGCCCTCCATTCAACCTCTGGGTTTTGTGAGATGTCCGTTAAGACCTTTGAGTAAATCTTTGGGATTATATTCTGTAATAAAGACAATCCTCCTCCTAGATGCCGTTTGGGACGCTTTAGAGCTGGGAGATACGTTCTGTGGAATATTATGCTTAGCCACTTGTCTTCTTCTATGACAGCCTTTTCAGCAATCCAGGGAACTGCGGTAGAACTGTAGAGGACTGCAGGGATAACAAGGAAATTGTACAAATCGATTCTTCTTTGAATATTGAATTTTCTCCAAAGAGAAATTTGTCTAATCACACGGTTTTGTAACGAAGTCCAATTGAGATTGTAGGACCATTTCGACTCCATGTTATACCTAATATTTCAACGGTATCTTTTACAAATAGGTCAGCTACCCTTTGACCATTGAATGGCATCCAATTCCCCAGCGGAACGATAACAGATTTTTTATTATTTATGCGGAGACCGGATTTTTGCTAAATTTTTGAAGATATTTGATCACAATGTCAATGCGTTTTAAAAGTTGTGATTCTGACTTCGCTTCCAAGAAAAGGGTAATGTCATCTGCGTACATGTCAATAATATGTCTATCGGAGCCAAAATCAATGCCAAAACCTTTATATTTTTTGACTATACCCTCACTAAGATCTTTTAGGCCTGCCACAAAAAGGAGAGGAGCAGTAGGGCACCCTTGGCGACAGCTCCTGTTTAACGTAATGGGATCACTGTTCATATTCCCCATAGCTATCGTTGACGTTGGATTGAATAAAAGAGCTCTAATGGGATTGAAGAACTTTTTTGGTAAAATTCTTTTTATTGTCTTTAATATATGGCCATGCATTATGGTGTCAAACGCCTTTGAAAAATCAATTGCATTATTCAATCGCACATTGGACATTTCTAGAGATATCTGAAATTTTTATTTTCTTTAAGAAGCCTTTTTGATGAAGTCCAAGCCTTTTATTCAACAAAGGCTCTATTTCTCTAGCAATAATGCCAGAAAGAATACGGTAGCTCTCATTTAGGACAGTTATGGGCCTCCAATTGTTTGGGTCGGAAAGAACACCTTTCTTTGGTATTAACACTATTCGACCCTTTGTCATAGCTTTTGGGAGAGTTCCATAAACTTCCATTCCCTGTCCTAGTTTGAGCAAGTACGGTGTCACTTCTTGTATACAGAGTGTAAAGACGCTGCCTTCTATTCCGTCAGGCCCTGAAGCTTTGTTAGTATTATGAAACTTTTTAATATGAGTGGTAATGAGATCCTCCGTAAAAATTGACGCTCCTCTCTTCTTGGAACGCGGAAAACTAGGTCTATCGACCGCTAATAAACTTTGAAACCGTCTATGGAAGCAAGCCAAAATAGCCTTCGGATCACGTAGCTCTTGTCCATTTTCCACAATTCGACAAATGACAGAAGTGGGGCGTTGTTCTTTAATAATATTAGCCTTTACACGTTTATTTACTAATATTTCCGAATCAACTTTTTCTTTCATTTCTGCTTCTCTGATATCCGCAAACCGAACGAAATTCGTGGTATCCGTGGAGATGGTGCGAGCAAAGAGGGATCCTTGGTTAAGAACTTTTTCAAGATTCTTTTGATACATACTATTTCTTAATATTTTTTTCTTGATATATTTCAAGGTCGTAGATTTTACAACTTTGTTAAAAATATTTACAGTTTTTTATGGCTGGAGGTCGGACTAAAATGTTCTAAAAGATTAAAACGGAGTTGTTTAAAAAAAGTGTTTCATTAAAAATCCATTTTGGAGTCTTAAAACTTTGTTTTGGCTTAAAATACCACAGTTCAATAAAAATTAATTTATGGTCAGAACTAGGATGTGGTCGATAAGATGCCGCTCTTATTTTTGGTAAAATGTTATGAGATACAAGGGCTAAATCAATTCTAGATGATTTTCGACCTGCTCTCCATGATATATTATCGGCCGGTTTGAATCTCCGAATGGCATCCACTAAATTCATTTCAGCCATTAGTTTTTTAACTATTGCCTTGTTGGGATATTTGGTGATTGTATGTTCCAGATCCACATTCATATCTCCCAAAATGAGAATGGGATAAATATTATCCTTACAAGAGTTAATTATCGCCTGGAAAAACGGTGAGCTTTTTACGTTAGGGCCGTAAACGTTAATTAAATAGAAACCACCTTTCTTTGTTTGAATGAAAATTTTGTGCCACTCGCCTTCTGAACTTAGTTCCTTTACAAGTAGTGGACGCTCGATTTTATTCGAAACAAAAGATAATATTCCTCTTTGACAGTTGGAGCCCGTAAAATAATGGAAATAATTCTTCGGGATGCACAACTGACATGAGACAGAGCAAGACGAAGAAGTTAGGGATTTTACATCTTGAAGACAAACTATGTCTGGCTTTTCTTTCAACAGGCTTTTCATTAGAGCGTGGCGCGCAACTCTATCCCTTCCACCCCTTGAATTAAGGGAAATAATCTTCCCAACTTCTAAGTCCACTTTTGGTAAGTTTTTTAGCGGTTGAGTAAAAAAATCGTCAATTTTTGTCTGTATTTTGTAGGCCATGGAGGGTATTAGGTCATTTCTTGGGCATTTTGGTGGGATTCGACTTCTCAGGTGGAGAAAAACCGGAACTGGTCAAATTTCTTTTTGATATTGATCCTGATCTTGTTCTTGACGACATGATCAGGTTAGGGTTTAAGTGATAATTTTTGATTTTACCCCTGAAGGTCCCGAAATATTGTTATTAAGAGCGGCCCCCTCACGTCCATTGAGAAGGTCATTCGGCTCCTTTTCTCTTTCACTACAATCCTCCTCAGGAAGGGGGATAGTGTTAGTGGGATCTGGAACTGGAGGGTTCATATCCGGTGGTTGAAAGGAGCTTGAGCGGTTAGGGTCCTCTTCATATTCCATTTCTCCCACCTCTTGTTGATTATTGTTCTGCAAAATATCTTCCTCCTCCTCTTGGATGTCCACATTGGGTTGACAAGGTTCGGATGTAACGATTGATGCTTCAGGTTGACTGGTCACATGGTTAAAGTTTGATCTCAAGATGGTGGGACCTGGATTAGGAGGGCTCATATCTGGTGGTTGAAAGGAGCTTGCGCGGTTAGGGTCCTCTACAAACTCAATATCTCCACCTCTTGTTGATTGTTATTATTATGTAAGCTATCTTCCTCCTCCTCTTGGATGTCTATAAATGGTTGACAGGGTTCGGATGGAGCAATTGATGCTTGAGGTTGACTGGTCAAATGGTTAGAGTTTGATCTCGTATGGGTAATAGAGGAACTTTTACCATTAGCCTGTACTTCTTCTATGGTTGATGGATTTTGTTATTACCTTTGTCAGAGCTCAAAGGACGAAGAGATTCCTTTAAGAGCTTATCATAGTCCCGTAGGTTCAGTCTAGGGTTTGCACAGCCGTGCTTTAGATGGCCATGACCAAAGCAATTTAGACATTGCTGTCTAGCTCCCTTAAATTTAAGTTTAAGAGAAATCCTGAAACGGTACAACTTGTGGTACTGTTGAAGGATCCGCGATCATCTCCACAATATAGTCAGAGTCCCTCCAAATGTCCTATACTCCTTGTACTTTTTTCTGCTGCCTCATGGATGCTTTAATATTCCATTAATAGCAAGAAAAGTACCATAAAGATACTAACTCCATACAAAGAAAAACACTTTTATCAATGTGCCACACTCTAAGATAAACTCCAACAGCCGGAATGGAATCTGTTCTTGGCATAATCCCCTTGACCTTTTCATACAAGGACAAGCAACAAAATCACGATGGAGAACTAGGCATTTCTTAAAAGATACCTGGGATGGTATTGGCAACCTTCCAAAACGCCGTGGTCACCGCTTCTCCTGCGATAAAATACTTAAGGAAGCGAAAATTAATCAACAAAGTGACTATATAAAAGGCAACCTTATTTGGATGGACAATTCTCCAATTGAAAATCCTGATATGATAATTTACACTGATAGATCCAAAGATGAAAAGGGTAATACTGGTGCTGGATGGGCAATCACTATTGGTGATCTCTGCATTCATCACTCAATGGTATCTTTGAATAAAGAAGCATCAGTATTTCAAGCTGAGGTTTTTGCCATCAAGCAAGCAGTCGAAGATCTCAGAAAATTGGAAAACATGGAAAAAAAGTTTTAATTCGGTCTGATTCCCAATCCGCAATTGCTGCTCTTCTCAATCCACTTACCTCAAGTGCTGAAGTCAGGGAGTGTAAAGAAATCATATGCAGAGGAAAGAACGAAGAAAACATATATGTATATTGAATGGTGCAGAGGACACAATGACATCACAGGAAATGAATTTGCAGACTACCTTGCAAAAGTGGCTCACAAAGCAACAACCGAAAATTTGTTGGTGTGCCCCAAGTTATATCAAGAAAACAATAAATGATTATTTTTATAAACGATGGTGTGAACGATATAAAGATAGTCTTCACATGAAACACACACATCTTATGTTCAAAAAAACCAATATCAAAGGTTGTCAAACTTCACCGTGAAGACCTGAAACAACTTATTCAAGCCTACACAGGACATGGACCATTTCTCTCCCACCTAAGCAATGGAAGAAAACAAGTGCAACCTATGATTTTTGCAAGGAAGAGCCACAGACTGCAGACCACCTGATCAACAGATGCCCTGCTCTGTCCCTTGAAAGGCATGAAGTGTCTCAAGAAGAAGACGCGGACATCCAAATTCTAAAAAATTAAATGCAAAAAAATGAAAAATATTATTGTAAATAATTTCAGTATTTAAAAAGGAATTCATTTTGCTGTTGTAACACAGATACCCATTGTGTGGTTGTGTTCTTTACCTTAGTGTCTATTGTTTGTATGTACTATTGTAATCGGCAATAAATTTCTAACTAACTAAAAAAAAACTATAATTATAAATTGGCATTATATATCGGAACAATGAATCATTATTTCATGCTAAAGATATGAAGCTAATTATTTCAGCAAAAAAATCGTTCATTTCCAATTATACATTAATTATAGTGTTCCAATGGACACTGAGAGAGCGACTCAGGGAGTCGGGGTCACCAATGTAGCGCGAAGGAGGAGGAGAAATGACAACTCTTTGAGTGTAGACAAAGAGTGTGTTATTTATCTCTTGCCTGTTGCTTATATAGCCGCAGGCAGGAGTACTTAAGATTAAGAACCTGCTGAGGTGTGAGATAAAGAGTAGAAGAAAAAAATTTATGGAAAAGTCAGCTATCGGTAAAAAGTTTCCTCATTTAATGGAAGCCATGGGAACAGACTACAATGTCAAATTAAATGGAAATCCAAAAAATATTCCCAACTTCTTACTGTTAATGGTAGAATATTTCAAGTGGAGCAGCCTCGACGCCAAAAACAATGTTCTAATTGCTTTAGATTTGGCCATGGAAAAACAAGGTGTGAATATCCAATGAAAGGCCCAAATGCTTACACACGATGGATGAGCAAACAGTTGGAAAACATTAAGTTGGGAAAAATTAGCTTTCTGTCTGAAATTTCAAAGGACGGAATAAATGAGAGCCCGGAAATCATAATAGCGGATGATAATAGAAGTGAACAAGATGAGCTGAATGAAGCAAACCAAGAATGTGAAGAAATGGAAGACCCTCAAAAATCAAACCAAGAGCCTGAACAAAAAGAAGCCCCCAGAAGTCAAGCCACTATGACGAAAATAAAGAAAAACCTGAATTCTTCCAATCGTAAAGGTTTAAATATGCGAAAGGAAGAAAATTATTGATAAAGGATATAACCCGGATAAAGCATATACTGAATTCAAAAGAATGGTCAAATCAATAGCAAATATGGTTCAAACATAAGGCATACCGAAAAAGAATTACCGATTTATTAGCTACAAATGAAGAGGATGCTGCTAGGTTAGAATTAGAAAACATCATGAAAGAACAGACTGAAAAAACATGGCTTCAATCAATGGGGAGGAGTGTTGAAATAAACAACAAAAAAAACTTAAGTACAACGGGAAATTCAACAATAAGGCCGCACCACGAAGCAGGGGATTCTTTGATGAAAAAGGAACCTTGACGTTCATAGAAGAAGAAAAGTCTAACATAATTAAGCAATTTTACTCCAACTTATATAAAGAACAACCAACTTCTAGAAATGAGGATCTGTTTAGTTTTCCAGTGAAAGCTAGCCCAGAAGCACAAAGACTCATGGATCCACTTAGAGAAGAAGAAGTTTTAGATGCAATTAAAAAAATGAAAACAGGAAAGGCAGCAGGCCTGGGGGATTGGAGTTGTTTTACAAGTTTTAGAGACTTGTCACTAGAGTTTTAAATTACTACTTGGAAAGTTACCACGTCTAAAAGAGTCTTAGATCCACTTAGGATCACTAGATAAAATTTTAGTGTTTAAGACTTACTACTTGGAAAGATAGACGTGAACCACACGTCTAAAAAAGGGAGTCACAAAGTAATAATAGAACAGTTGATGCTATTGGGAGTGCCGGACAGCTTTATTAATTAGTGAGATCGCTCCTCAAGGATAATATTTCTCAGATTGGAGCTCTGAGAGAAAATGTCATAAATTGTAGAAGGGGAGTAAGACAGGGAGATCCTATATCCCCTCTCTTCTTTCTCGTAGCGCTGCGGCCTCTTCAGATGATAATTCAAGAGGATATTAAAGGTCCTGTCGTCGGAGGGGAGAAGTTCTCCAGCTTATTCTTCGCTGATGATGCCTACTTCATATTGGGTGAGGAGATCGTAGATCAATATCAGAGACTCATGCGGATAGTGGATGCCTTTGGAAAATATTCGGGGCTGGAGATAAACTTCGACAAATCCCAAGTCATATCCAACAGTGGTGATCTCCGAAGTCGGGTGGATCGATTGGAGGTAGTCGAGAGGGCGGATGTCCTTGGTGGAATTGTAGCGAGATCTGGAAAGGAGGAGGATATTCTATAAAGAATAAAACAAACTATTTTGGGTAAGACTAGAAAAATTGGTAACCAAAGCTTATGTCTATTTGAAAGAATAAAATATTGGAATTTAGAATGTCTCCCAGCACTCAATCATCTATTAAGATTGATTTTATATGACTCAAAGATTGCAGAAGGGCTGGATAAAATGGCCCAAACCTCGATATTAGCCTGTCCAAAAATAATATCAAAAGAAAGATTTTACACAACAACAAACAAAGGAGGCCTGGGAGCTCTAAAAGTCGACATCCAATGGAGAATACTAACATACTCATGGTGGAAACGTCGAAAGGCGGACTTTCTATGGACCCGACTGATTTCAATGGAAAAAAATGAAGGGACCGGACTCTCAGGAGTTTGCATGGAAATAGAAAACAACATGCAATGGATTCAAGGCCATCATCAAAGTATAATTGCAAATAAAAATGTAAAAGTCGACATTAAAAAAGTCACCCTTGAACGACACAAAATAAATACAATAGCCGGTGTAAATAATCTAAGTGAGCCAATACCTTCAAGTATTTTTTTGTTGAAACAAAGCTTAATTGCCCAACGTGAGAAAAAAAAATAAAGGGATTGAACCTGCCTATGGAAAAATTATCTAACCAGTTAATGAAAAAGGCATTATGTACTTCAGGAAAAAAAACGAATGGAGTTCATCCATCTATTCGAACGGATTGGCCTTAAAACGGGCGAATTAAATACGAGGTATGATCAAAAAGTATCCGACTTTTGGTTTTATTGGTCAAACGAACACAGCTATGGGGGCGGGACTTGCTGTGTGGTGGGGAGCATGACTACTGCGCATGCTCATTTTTTTCTACAGCTCCAATACAAGTCAGTCGGCGTCAGGCCATTCATGATTGAACAGGTGCAAGTGAGTGTCGTCGGATTTTATTTTCTTTAAATGTCAGAAAAAGTCGAACAGCGTTATTGCATAAAATTTTGTTTTATTCTTGGTGATTCGCAAGTGGAAACAATTCGCAAGATTAAAAAAGTGTTTTGGAAATGAAGCGATGGGCACCACACAGATAAAGGAGTGGTACAACCGCTTCAAAGATGGCCGCTTGTCAGTTGAAAGTGAACCACGCTCAGGGAGGCCCTCAACATCGAAAAACGATGCCATCATTGATCAAGTGAGGAACCTGGTGATGCAGAACCGCCGAATCACGATCAGAGAACTTGTAGACGAGGTGAATATTAGTTTTGGTTCCATTCAATCAATTTTTGCTGTTCGACTTTTTCTGACATTTTAAAGAAAATAAAATCCGACGACACTCACTTGCACCTGTTCAATCATGAATGGCCTGACGCCGACTGACTTGTATTGGAGCTGTAGAAAAAATGGGCATGCGCAGTAGTCATCCTCCCAACCACACAGCAAGTCCCGCCCCCATAGCTGTGTTCGTTTGACCAATAAAACCAAAAGTCGGATACTTTTTGATCATACCTCGTACGTTCGTAAGGACTATAGATGTCCATTGCTATTGCTAAAGCAACAAGAGCTAAAGTACATGATATGCACTGGGTCCTTTGCTTCACCTTTTAAGATGGGGAAAGGATCAGAGAAGACTTGCGTGCGGTGTGGAGTCCCAAACAAAACGGAGCATTACTTCCGAGACTGCAAAAGCGTTGAAGAGCTAGTACGTTATTTTCAAACCAAGCTGGAAAATATCTTGGACGAGCGTTGTCCTCTAAAGAGAAATTATATGGCCCGAGTGGAGGATCGATAAGGGAGCGGATTGTCTCACGGGTCCTCGTCAAGCTTCAGTCGATGGTGGATGCTCTGAGAAGACGGAAGGACGCTTGGTTATTGGACTCGTGGGGTTCGCAACGAGGGAATCAACAGCTCCTCAGAGGAAAAACTACTAACACTTCTCACTCATGATGCCTGAAGTCTTAACACAACAGCAATACGTCACTAACCGTTGACGGATAAGAAGCGTATCAAGAAACCTGTTTTATTATTGATGGCTTATATTGTTTTTATTTGATCTTTTAAAGACATGTCTTTAAGGGGTTTTACATGACATTCTAAACATAATTCTACTATTTGATACATATTTTCGATGATATTTTTATTGTAATAATTTTAACGTGAGAGAATACAACAAATGCTTTTTATATAAAAAAGAGTGGTAGGTTAACCTGCTGTTACTAAGCAGGTCAATCTGCAACAAGATATTGATTAAAGCGAATAGATTTGAAACAAAAATATACAGCCGCTTAATATAACACTAAAAAATTATCAACTTTTTAAATATAAAGCGTATTATTTCGATTAGTACGAAAGACATTGAAATTATAAAATTGATTTGAAATGCAGTGACATATTAGAAAAATAAATAATCCTGCTATTTGTAGCTATTCCTACTTTGCACGAAGATATCTAGGTGTGACCCATTAAAATGAGGAAAACTCTGATTTCCAAAAAAGGCCATAAAGGCCAAAAAAAGTTGACGATATTATAAGTGGCATTTTTGGAATCTAGGAAAAAATGGGGCCATAATTCGAAATTTCAACCTGGGGGCAAACAAGACTTAATTAATATTCAATTAATAAAGGTTTGTGAAACAATCCATGAATGGATATAATTTAATACGTTTGACATTTAAGTTTTCTGATCATTATAAATGAAGTGGATGATTAACACTTTTTTATAGTAATTACAGAATGACACAGATTAATTTAAAAAATTAAATATTAAGCAACTATAAGATTTTTGTTTAAGATTGGGAGAAAATATTGTGTTTTAAATTGTTATAAATAATGGGGCATTTAATGATGAATTTAAAAGAGGACAATTTAAGGAAATTAGATCTTAAAATATTATTGCTTTTATATTAGGAAAACCGCATAATAATGGAATAAGATCTATTTTTTAGCAAAGATGATGTTTATTGCAAATTAATGTTAATGGTTTATATAATTTTATACACATTTTTTCTTATTATTGATAGAAAGAACATCATACGGATTAAAGCGTGCCAAAGTGGAAATGGCCTGGTAACATACTTAAATATTTGTCAGGAAGATCAAAACTTTATATAATAACTATCAAACGGATTCAAAAAGCGAGTTGTTTAAACAATTTAATATATGATACGTCCTTTATTTAAGGTTTCAGAGCAGTAAATGTTAAATAAAATGTACATATATATATATATATATATTATATATATTCCAACTCCCTGAATATTTTACTCTGATTACTGTATATATTATTTTATTTTTACATTGTATGCAATTTTAGCAGATTACCGAATAAAATGTTTGATACCGTATAAAAAAGAACATTAATTACAATGTAAGTTCCCACAATTTTTTTTTGAATATTTACTAATAAATTAAAAGACAGCAAGTCAATAATATTGGCAAACTTAAACTTAGTCTATAATTCAAAAAAATTGTACATTGTTTTGATGTAGTGATAAAGATATTAAATACATAATTTAAGTGATACTGTTGAGAAGCAACATTAAAATTAATCCTAGTTTTCGTTTTTATGGATTGAAAAGAATAAAATAAATAAATGATGCTACCAAATAACCATTAAGGTAAAAACAAAATTAATATATATTTCAAGATACTAAATACCTACAGGGGATCGCAAAGCATTAGAACATATTGGATGCTGGATAAAATATATGAGCAATGCCTATGACATACATATTAGCAAACTATTGTTGCTGCATCAACCTTTGAATAAGCAAAGACTTTCATTAAACTTTATTACCTTCGCGCTTTATAGAAGAAGAAGAAATAGGAAAGAGAAGTAGTACTTGAAGAGTTTTTCCCCCCGACTTTTTTTCAGTCTACGATTCCCTCTCCATGAGTGAGAAGATCTAAGCGTTTATACCCACCTCTTTCAAGCACAGTCCCACAGCGATTAAAGTGAATCAGTAGTGAACTAAGGATGGAGGAAGATAGCAGC
>CP045906.1:1982808-2008511 GCA_013387185.1 Caligus rogercresseyi
CACGTTACCCCTTTAAACGCGGCTCCGTGAATTGTTATCCGATTTTCTTCAAATTTGAAATATAATCATCCTTAACCTTATTTGAATGTACCCCAAACGAAATTTAGCTGACTAAATTCTAAGTCATGTTTTTGGTATGTTCCATTTTGGGAACGTTGGCGCTTCTAGTACTACAATTTTGTACATTTTAATATTGTTCTTTATTTCCTTTATATATGTATTTTTCAACATTTTTCATCGACAATGGAACTTTTAATTGTTGTAATAAATAGGACTACATACCTTGTACAAATCTTTTAATACACTTTGTACATTGAATTATAGTATTTTTTCTGATATAAACACACCTTTCTTGAGTACATGATTAAATTTTTTTTTATTCTGTCAAGTCTTATAACTCTAGTGGACTTAAAAATACTTCCTCCAAAGGCATTCGATTACTTTGACGTTGTATCAGAGTCAATATCCCTCCTAAATTGTCGATGGCTCATTTTATCGTTTTGGTTGGCCAAATAATAACATTAAATACTCCCACAACCGACAAATTGAGTGGAAGAATAAAAAGATTCCACCACCGTTTTTGAGCATGTATAACTAGTCGCAAATATTTACCCCCATTTCAGAAATATACACTCTAATTGTCTTCCTGGTTTTGTGTTTTCCGGATTAAATATCGAAATTCTATGTATATCCATCGGAGCTACACATCATCCAAATTTTATAGCCAAATCTTACTGACTTGTTACTGATATAATTTTTTGCACCTAGTAATCCACGATATAGGATCATGGATTATCCACGCTAAGTTTTTCGTAAAATCCACCACACTGGAAACAATTTTCTTTTACCATGTCAAGGGTAAGATTTCAAAACTTCATATTTTTCTAATTGGGAGTTGCCATATAATTGTCAATGTTCAGTTACTTCAACAAGAATGGAGTCTTGATACTGATATTCGTCGTCATTTTCTTCGTCACTAGGTATATCCCTTCACTATTCGTTGGAAAACCTAGAACCACAATCTCGCTTTCCTTACTTTTGATGTTTTCGATCTCCTCTATAGCACAACTGAGGAAGTCATGGGGGATATTTTAATAGATTCTCTAAATCATTTGAATCATAAAATTAATCGAAATAAATTAAAATATTAACAACTTACTATTCAACTCGGTCATCCATTATAAAAATTATTATAATACACATTTGTCTTTTAGTTTTATGTACTTATATGTACTAACGTACGTAAACTTAAGGGAAACAAAGAATTATACGCAAACACGTAGAGCATGAAAATGAGTACCAATAGGCGCCAACGTTCCCCTTTTGGGAACATCATTTTAAAAGTCGATTTTAGTCTACTAAAATATTAATATTATTTAAAAAAATTGTTCAATGCAAATCTTTAGTATATTTGCTTATCAAAATAGTTATAAAATAGTAATACTACCAGTTTTTAACCCTATTTTTCTTATTATCAAAAGATAAGTTCAAAACTTGATAAACTCGGTTTTTCAAAGCACTCAAACTAGTATTAAAATTAGTTTTTCGTTTATTTACACATAAAATATTTTGTTTTCTAAGCCTTAATTTATAATATAAACTCATTCAATTTTGTTTTTATTGAATATGACGCGATGCAGAAGACTTCAAAAGTATGTTCCCAAAAGTGGAACGTTGGCGTTTAAAGGGTTAAGCCCCATTTCAGTCCTATGACTGCCTTAGCCATATTCCATAGTCGACTACATTTGGCAGCTTATTTTAAAAGGCCCGTCCAAGTAAGTCGTTGGTCAAATAAAATGCCCAAGTACCCTCATTTGCGTTGAGAACACCATTTCTTTACCATCCATTTTTAATCTTGGAAAATGTTTGGATATCAACTTGTAGGCCAATTCATAATTACTATGATTATTATTTGATTGAATGAACCTTGAGGTCAAAGCAATTGATTGTTTCCTGACTTGCTTTCCTTTATAACACTGGGGAACAGTGAAAAAGTTTCTGGGGATATATCAACTGATTTGAATACCTAATGGTCCCTGATAACTAAGTTAAAAACCATTTTGCTCAATCATGTCAGAATTTTTTAAAATTTTGAGTTTTTTGTTTTCGATTTTCAACTTTTAGACAAAATCACAACTTTTTTGTTTATTGAGCTACAAAAGTGGTATGATTGTTTTTGGAAATGGCATGGTCATATTAGTGGGGGTGGAGACTAGCTTAAGTTGAAAAAATAATCAGAGAGGCCCAAAAAAACCAAAGATATTTTGACCGTTTTCGGGCGATTTTTGTAACTTTTGTTTATAGAGTTATAAGATTCGTATGGATGTTTTTGGAAATGGTATACTCATGTTAGTGGGGGCGGAGATAGGTTTTGAGAGGATAAATTAGAGATAAATCAATATATATGTTCTTAAACAGATTTTGCAAAATTGCTTCTAATATTTAAAATTGTGTCTCCTAAAGAATGATAAAAGAGTGGGCCCCTCCCATTGTGTGTGTTAGTTGCATTACACAACTTAGAGAATGGGCTAAAGGCAAGAAGAAGAACTCATGTTTTTGTGTACCTATGGTGTGGAGAGAACCAAAAAAAACACTAAGATGATTTACATTGTTGCGTTATAAACTGTATAGGTATAAATATAAAAAAACAGAAAAGTTTAAAGTATTCAACTTTGAAGATGTTCCAATTCCAGGGTTCTAGTCACTTCCAGATGTTACAGATGATGAGAGTACGACTGTGCAGTTGCAATGTGATAGTTCACACAATGATCATGATATACACTTTGAAGGTACAACATCCTAGCCGAAGCATTCAACCAGGGTGAATTTTTATAGTAATATTCCCTTTCCCAAGCAAGTAAGTTTATTATTGTTATTGTAAGATTTAGGTGTTTTTTTAGCAGGAAAATCGTTGGCGTGTTTTTTTAATTACTAATCCTTCAGCTTGAGAATGTGTATTTTTGGAATCATATACATTATCTATAAATTAGTAGGTTTTCCTCCTCTTTATCTCTCAATCATAATAACTAATCTTCACACCAATTCCCCTATTGTCTTCTTTATTATTAATTGGGTAATTGAAGATAATCTTTCAGCTTTTGTTATATAAATACACTTTCATACTTGAAGGGTATTTATTTTGTAAGTAATACTACTTTTTTCATCATTATTGGGTAATTAAGGGTAACCATGATTTTTACACATGTCGTAATAACCTATTGGGCTCGAATATAAGCATAGCTTCATTATTTTGAACTTGTTATATGGTTTTTTTAATAATTCATACAGCTATTTTTTTTAAAATAAGTAATCGATTGATTCAATCAATAATTTCAATCAAGATTAGTGTAATGACTGCTTGTTGCGTTGTAAACGATACGTCTATTGGTTCGTTTTGTTCGATAACTTAGAAGTAAGAGGCAAAAATGTTTAGCTCCAAAATTATACCATCAATATATCATGTACAGTTAGAAAAGAGAGAAGTGAAGCAAAATATTCTCTCGCTTCTCTTTTTTCTTTCTCTTTCTATCCATGTAGGTACATTATACATACCATTAGAGTCCATAATGAAAAACCATATATATATATATATATATATATATATATATATATATATATATATATATATATATATATATATATATATATATATATATATATATATATATATATATATATATGTGGGTGATTCTTATTTAATGTATTTCGGATTTGAGAGTCGAGTTCCCTTTACGTTTCTACCTTACTTTCAAAGGATCATCCTGTGAAATTTTGTACCGAAATCAAATAATGGGAAGTGTCTCCTCAACCGACCCAAAAGTTATTTAGTAAACTTATGTAGTACTTTTTTAGCCATTCGATCGCCTCTAATGGCCCTAATATGAATGCTATTTTCAAACAAATTGGTGCAAAATGTAGATATGAATACAAAGATTTTAAATTTGAATTTAGTTTTTATGTACACTTTATGTTCAAAATTGAACGAGATAGTATTATTTTGAAATAGTCATTTTTGGGGTATTTTCCATTAAACGACAATGTCAAAACTGGCATATCTCGTTTAATTTTGGAAGGACATAAAACAAAATCCCTAAATTGAAATTTTTATTATATACATATATATATACATATATATATATATATATATATATATATATATATATATATATATATATATATATATATATATATATATATATATATATATATATATATATATATATATATATATATATATATATATATATATATACATGTATATACATATAAAGCAAAATTTAAAGTTGAACTTAAAATATCTGACTTATCTGAACTTCATTTGAATTTAAACAATTAATCTTCAAGAAAATTTATAAGATTTATATGCCTATAAATCTTATAAGAAAATTTATAAGAATTATATGCCTATAAATTTTCTTAACATTTAAAGATTTTATCTTGAAGAAACTTGCTTTTTAGTAATGTTTTATTTGGAATAGTCGCAGTTTGTATTTACTGAATTGAGATAAGGTATTGTTGAATAATTTGAACATATATATTTCTACATATAAAATAAATTTAAGGGAAATCGAATATAACTTCCGGTGATTTATTTTTTATGTATGTACGGTTTATGAGTAAGAAATATACGTTTCGTAATTGGAATACTACATATTTTAGGGGTAAATGAATTTCAATCACATACAGTAAGTGTTGGAAGTGTTTATTTGGATTTGGTTTATTTAGAAAGTAAGTAAAAAAGTAAGATATCATTAATATCAATTGGATCCAATCATACGCAATATATATATTTCTGGGCGTGGCTCCAGATCGGTTTAAAATACTTATTTTTTCATTAAGCGTTTTATTGAAAGAATGTAAACATATGAAACATACTGTTGCTGATTGCCCTACATTGTTCAATTTAAAAACATTTCTAGTTCTTCGTGTAAGGGGATTGTACAAGTGTCCCTGCAGCATTGTGAAAGCAATTGAATTGTTTTGTTTTCCAAGAAAAAGACAATTGAAAATACTCAAAAGCGATTGCATAAACATTCACAAATGCTAAGCACTTATTGCAAAAATATTGCGAGCAAAAAATACATCAGATTCGAAGAACTTAGATCCATAATGCTCTTTGCAGCTGCAAAATATGGTGTGGTTTATATATATTTTTTTTTAAACTAGTTTGCTTATTATGTAAATATTTATAAGTGAGATCTTTACATAAACACAAAGTAAATGTGTTATAAAACATAAATACACATTAAATTTTCTATACGGATACCGTTGCTTTTAGAAAACTCGCCGTGAAAGAAATCAAGTATGTACTTCCCATCAAAGTCAAAGCATTTTTTTAAAGAATAAAAAAGTTATGAAAATCTAACTATTGTTATAAAGAATATTTAATTTATTGTTCTGCATTCTATTTTAAGAACAAGTTATTTATTTGATTTTTATATTTGTATAACTGTGTATCCTTTTTTGAAGTTTTAACTTTAGATTACAATGTCTTATATGTATTTAATACACAATCACTTCATGAATTAAAGATTTTAAAAAACTCTAGTTGCCTGCTGCTAAAGAAATCAAGTACTTCCCATCAAAGTCAATGTATCTTTTAGAAAATATGGGGAAAACAATAAAAGCTATCAATATTTATTATTTTATTAATATTGTACATTCTATATTTAAAATAAAAATTATTTATTTAATTTTTAGAGTTATTAATTGTGCTAATAATAATTTATCTAGTTTTAATTCTAGATTACAATGCCCATTTAGGTTTTGGTAGTGTACTCATTTTAATAAAGATTTGAGAGGGAAAAATAGATTTTCTTAAATATTTTTACTTCTTGCTCAAGACTTTTGCCAACTAAAAAAACATCTCTTAAAATAATTTTTCCAACTGTCCTGCACTCCTCTTCATAAGGGAATTTGTCAGGGTCAAACGTTAAAGGTGGAAAAAAAGAATTGTCACGGCCATAATTATATTCGGATTAAAGTTCGAATCCCATAAAGGCTCCTGCGAAAACACGAGCTATGGAGCTAATTTTATCAAGTATTCGTAGCTATTTGGCGGAGAAATTAATTCTTGACAGAGTAATTGTTATGGAGACATTCGGGCCATCATAATCTCGACGGCAGTGCGATCCTGGCCTTTAGTGTGAAGATCCCTTCCGTGGAAATATGTGGGGGATCTGGTAAGATATTATCCGTCTTGCTCCGCTGGACATCTCCAATTTCTGCAACGGATTATAAGGCAATGCAGAAAATTTGTTAAAAGACAAACAAAATAATATATTCAATCATTAGCATTTTATTTATAATTTGCACCTTTGTTTATTATATTTTTATGTTTGATTACAATATTGTTTCCTAAATGTTTTTTAATTATTAATTTTTGTATACAGTACAGTAGATGTTAGATTAGAGATTTAATTTTAAACTAAAATTTTATTATATATATTTTTATATGTAATATCTCTAAATCAATAAAGTCTATAAAAAAATAAAATAAAATGTGTTACGTAGCAAAAAGTATGTAAGTCTAGCTTTTAAATGTACATATAAAGCATAAATGGACAGTTGAACGCAACAGCGTTCAATATTTTTTTATATAAATTATATTCAACCCACATATAAGGTTGTATATCCTTACTATAAAAACATTTATGAGTATAACAAAGCTTTAACTTAAAACACGTGACATCAATCATTGTTTAAAAACCATTTAAATACATCAATTTTTAAAACAAATGTATCCATTAACCAAAAAAATATTCGTCTAACTTTATAATCAAACCAAAAACGGATTACTTGTAGTTGAGAAGATGTAATGAAATACATCTAACTTAATAGATAGGAGGAGAAGAGAGAGGATGAGAGCTTCTGATTACAAACATCTTATGTTCATGTTCATGCACTCTCCGAGTCCAGGTATTTATTTAATAATAGCAATAACACACAACGCATACAAGAATTGATACAATTATAAACAACGTGCAATTAAGCATTACAATAACATGAATACCTGAAACATAAATACTTTTAATTGGAATATAATTAAGTAATACAATTACGTAAGTTCTTTCATGTACAGAGCAAACTAACTCCGCGCCATCTGGCGGGAAATAAGTAAAGAGTTTGCTGCTACAGACTCAATTGCTAAGTCAAATGAAATGAATGAAAAGAGCATAAAATGTAGAGGATCCGGTATCGGAGGCTCTTACCTTTTATTAATTGTTTAACGAGTGGGAGAATCTTTCTCTATTCACAGGAAAAAGATATGGTTCTGTATGAACGTCCTCAAACAAGACATGATGTGTAGAAAATTCGAGCCAAAAGCATGCTTCGAAAACCGATCGTTTAAATTAATAATAAGTATATTTGCAGAAGGTCCAACAAGAAGATTATTACATTACATTCCGACAAAATACATACTATTAGTATTGTTTCAAATGCAACGATCGAAAAAAAAACCACGTTATATTAAACATGAACTAATAATCCAATGAGACTTACTTATTTTTAGTGCTTCAATATAAATAAAATAAAGAACATTGAAAAGATAAAAATTAAAGATTGATTACCTAAAATAAGGTTTTTTGGAGTTATGCCAAATTTCATCATTAATTTATAATGATAATAAATAAAAATTTGGGAAACAGATATATATTCTTCATACTAAAATGTTACAATGAATTATATTTATACATTTATCTTATGCCAAATAAAGTTTTTTTGAGTAAGGTCTGTCTCTTTTTTGATAAGCCAAGTAATTAAGTTAGATTAATGTATATATCGTCGCTCTCGGCGCAAACCTCCTATGTCCAAAACTGTTATTTTTCAGGAAATAGGAGGTTGATCGACAGTTTAAGGATCCATGGAGTTAGGAGTTTTAGTCACATGTCATTTTCCATACTTTTCATTGGTCAAATATTTGTAAAATCACAGACAGACTAAAAGTTGACCAATAGTACCGATTTACGAAAAAAAATAAAAATCATGATTTTTGGACATAGGAGGTTTTCGCCCGACAGCGACGATACACAAGTTTATATATATATATATATATATATATATATATATATATATCAGCCGTAGGGACCTATCTAGTAACTATTGTCTTTATAATAAAAATATCATTAAAAGTGCATAAACATTTAAATGTCCTAAAAATATAATCCTCCAGAGACAATCTTCGTTCCCCGATATTTCCCTCGAGTTGTCTAATCTTCTGTCGTGTAAGAGGACAATTGTAGATGAGGTGATATGGAGTTTCCTCGTCGTCGTTACAGAGCCGGCAAGTTGGGCTCTCAACCTTCCCCATCTTAAAGAGGGTTTACTGTAATTTCATCACGCGTAAATTCGTCGCAGACCTTTTTATAGCCGTTTTTTGTCGCTGGTAAATACATCGCTTGCTCTTTTAAAATCAGTCTATTTTGTCGTTCTTCTTTTTGTCACGGTATTTTGTCACAAAACTTTTTTGTAGTGAAGTATTTTCGTCGTTCGTCTTTTTTCGTGGGTATTTTTGTCGCATAGCTTTTTTGTAGTGAAGCGTTTCCGCACAATTTATGTTTTTACTTTGTAAACATAATCTCGTTCGCTTAGTCAGTGGTACCATGGGGTTCAAATCATTGAGATACAAAGATATAGCGAGCTTATTCCCTTTATCTGTATTTTTGTGTCCAGTATAAACAAAGTAATTTTTACTACGTCATCGTTAGCTGATCATAGAGACAGAATCTATCTCTATGATCACCTTACGATGACGTAGTAAAAATTATTTTTCTTATATTGGACACAAAAATACAGCTGAACAATGTTTCTCTGCTATTGAAGGGAATAAGCTCTCTATATCTTTGTGGTTTAAATCTACTGCTGACACTTTTTAGGGAGAAAAGACATGCAGCCTAAGAGTTTGCACAGCTAAGCCTTGGTTGTTCCGCCAGGTGTACTATGGATTGTAATCGACCACTGACTCTTATTAAGGTGGAAAATACCCGGCCTAGTGTCTGAAAAACTCTTGAGCTGGGTATGCAGTTGATTTTGAACCCATGGGGCACCCAGCTGAGGCTGTTGCAATCCTTTAAATTGGGGTATATATTTTTTAGGCCGGGGTTTTCCCCTTAAGAAGAGTCGGCGGTGGATTTTAAACCCATGGGACACCCGGTTAAAGTAGGTGCATACCCTTCGATTAGGGTCTACGAAAGTATTAGGCCGAGTGTTTTTCACCTTAATAAGAGTCGGTGGTCGATTTCAATCCCATAGTACTCCCGGCGGAACAACCAAGGCTTAGGTGTGCAAAACTCTTAGGCTGCTTGTCTTTTCTCCCTAAAGAGTGTCAGCGGTAGATTTAAACCCCATGGTACCACCGACTAAGCGAACGAAATTAGGTCAACAAAGTAAAAATAAATTGCGCGGAAAACGCTTCACTACAAAAAAGCTACGTGACAAAAATACCCACGAGAAAAAAGACGAATGACGAAAATACTTCACAACAAAATAGCTTTGCGAGAAAAAAATACCCGTGACAAAAAGAAGAACGACAAAATTAACTGACTATAAAAGAGCAATTGATGTATTTACCCGCGACAAAAAAAACGGCTATAAAAAGGTCTGCGACGACTTTACACGAGATGAAATTACTGTACACCCTTAAAGAGATGCCGATGTAGATCAATGTGACCGCTCACCATTCCAACAATGATAGAGATTTGGTTTCTCTTGAAACTGAATATCTTTTTCCCTACATAGAGCTCTTGATGAACAGTTTTATTTGACGACAACACTTCATTCTTTGCCATGCAATTCGTCATTCTTTCAAGGATTCTTGTCGAAGAGCATTCTTTGATTGGCACATAGATACTGGTACTGAGATTGATGTACCTCTAATGTCGCCATCCTTTGCTAACATGTCGGCGTATTCATTCCCGGTGCTATCGTTGTGCCCTTTGATCCATCCTAACGTGATATTACAGTTATAATTATTGATGGTGTCTTTACATGCGAGAATTTCTGCAGTAAAAAGATCACCTGGTTTAATGTCCAGACTATTGATAGCCGACATGCTGTCGGAAAGGAGTATTATTCTCTTTCATTCAATTTTATCCCCAATGAGATTAATACATATGTTTCTGATGGCTTCCACTTCAGCTTGGTACACTGTGTTTGTGTCTTCAAGTTTTAAGGACTTTTGATCAAGTACTTTGTCCCCACACGTTAAAGCCCATCCAGCGCCAGTTTGATCCTTGATTCTGGATCCGTCAGTGTGACCGACAAGATCAAAATCATTCAAACACCAATTGTTTTTTATGTCGTAGCCCAGATTATTGGACCAGAAAGGGACCCGAAGTGAAGGAATTGGGATATTTTTACTTGCAAATATTTATCTAAATATTGCAAGTGTCCTCTATGTAAATGGTCAAACCATTTCAGTGGAGTTTTTTTTTAGTCCGAAGCCTAACTAAACACGCACGCTCCATTACAAATAGATGAAGTGGAAGGAGCCCACATAGTGCATAGTACTTCCATAGTCGCAGTAGGTGTAGAACTCATGGCTCTTGTTATGCTCATCAGACCAAGTCTCTGTAGCTGACTGAATTCATTTTTGATGAACCTAGTGCCTAGAAGTTTAGGTGCAAAAACAATAGCGCCATAGCTCACTATAGATCGAACATAGGTCTCGTAGATCCATTTAGACTTTCGTGGGCTAAGCCCCCAGTCGGATCCAACAAAAGTTCGCAGGGCAAAGAGACTCCTCTTAGCCTTAGAGATTGCATATTCTATGTGCTTTCTCCAGTTTAGACTATCGTCAATTATTACTCCAAGATATTTAAATGTTCGAACTCCCTCAATCTTGGCTCCATTCAGGTAGAGGGAAGTATCCTTGCATTTTTTCTTTTTGAAAAAAGCATATATTTTGTTTTGGTTGAACTGAAGGTAGTGTCTGTAGTGTTTGCCCAACTTTTAAGCCTATTAAGGGCACCTTGCATCAAGTTGTTAATGGTTTGACGATCTGTACCACGAACACACAAAGCCAGATCATCAGCGTAAGCAACTGTATAAACCGGTGGTTTGAGCTGGTCTATAGCTCCTTGGAAAGCAAGGTTCCATGCAAGGGTCGATTGGATTCCTCCTTGTGGGCAACCTTTGGTTTGTGAAACTGAAACAAGTTCACCACCCAATTCTGCAAAAACAGTTCGAGTCTTCAGTAGTTGGGCATACCATCGGATTGTCTTATTGTCCACTCCATACTTCCTCATTCCATCTATGATATGATCAAAGCCAATCCGATCAAAAGCACCCTCGATATCCAAAAATACTACAAGGGTTTCTTCATTCCGGTGGCAGCTGCTCTCAATTGAGTCCACGAGTTTGCTGATGGCTGTATCAGTGGATCTTCCTCTTGTAATTGCAAATTGGTTCGGCAGAGCCAAACTACATTTCTCAAAGATCTTCCAATATAGCATTCGCTCTAAGATTTTTAGTGCCACATTGGTGAGTGAAATGGGGCGGAAGGCTCTAGATTCGGAATAATTATCCTTACCTGGTTTGGGAATTAATATCACTTTGGTTATTCTCCAAATTTTGGAGTATACCCCGAGTAATAAACTAAATTATAGAGATCCGTTAATCTCACTATAAAACTATGGGGCAGATTCTTAAAAACTTGAGGAGGAATTTGACCAGGGCCTGTCTTTTGTTTTACTTGGGACTTGAAATGGCGCACTTCACAAGATCTTCGTCAAAGTATTTCACATGGGGTTCAAGGTTAATGGAAGTACAGTCTTCATGGTTAGTATCGTTGACGTCCTTAGAATTAGGAAAATGCTCTCTTAGAAGCGACTTCAAGCTCTCTTTTTCGTCCAAAAGTCCTTTCAAGATACCTACACGATCATTGGTATGATTCATTTTGGCCTTCATTAGCCGAGATATATCTTTTGGACCTTCCAAAGTGCCAATCCACGCTTTGAATGCCTCCCTCTTGGCCTTTATAATCACTGTTTTATACAATTGTTTTTCAACTTTGTACATTTCATACCGCTTCTTACGCTGCAGAAATTTGACTTTGCGTCGTTGTTCCCTACGCTCATTGCTCCACCAAGAGTTTACTGTTCTCAAGGTACCAGACATCACCCTACTTGAATTCTTCAAAGATTCAGAGATTTCACCAGCCATGTTCGAAGCCTCTAGATTAATTGCACATGTGTCCAAATAGCTACTTCCCAAGGAAAGTGCTTTAGTCTCTAGTATGGAGGTAAACTTGCACCAATCTATGCTCTTCAGATTCAAACCTCCGGAAAAGGTCCTGCTGGCATTGATTTTGAATGTACAGAACCTGTGGTCAGATCCTGAGTACTGTTCTTCAGTTCCCCATTCCAAAACAAGGTGATGACTCCAATGGTTTGTTAAGGTCAGATCTATTATAGACTGGCCCATTCCACCCACAAAAGTCGGAGTACATCCGACATTTTATAGACTCAGATCATACAACGACATGAACTCTTCAAGTTTTTCCCCACGATGATTTGTGAGAGTGTCCATCCACAAAAGACTCCTAGCATTGAAGTCCCCACATATCAAAAGAGGCCTATTGTGTCCATTACAAAAGTCATCGAGAGGTTTAATCTTGCCACAAATATCATCCCTCGTGATTTCAGCATAATAGCTCGCGACAAAAAGACTTTTGTTATAAGCAATTTTAACTGAACATACAACCAAATCTTTTGAACAGAGCTTAGGAATTTTCGTTATAATCAAATTTGAGGATGCTAAGATTGCCGCCCTTGGTTTTGAACCGTCGTGAACAAAGATTGACATACCCTTAAAGCTTGCAACAATAGCACCATCCCGTTGTAGGTGGGGTTCTTTCACAAAAAACAAGGCAGGTAGCGCTTCCCAACATTCTCAGATTAAGCTCCGTTGAGCAGGTAACTCGTTTACCCATATTTATTTGTATGCATTGAACTGACTCTTTTTTAAAACTTTTGGGTATGTTAGTGTGCTTGTCATTATGTGAAGTAGATTAATTTGCCATATGATGATTATTGAATAAGTTGGGCGATGAGCCGTAGGGAGTGAGGCTTTGTAATTTTATTTATGGAACGGAATTAAAGTTTGGGCAGCTTTTGAATCTGAGTCTTTTGTGCGTTTTTGGGAATTTGTCTCTGGGCTAGTAAAGGCCCGCTTGCTTTTCTTCAGCTCCGAGTCAGAGTTTATTTTCTTCATTGGGATTGAAGAGCCCCTTAGCATAACTTTAATCCAGTCATCCCTCATCCCATGGTTTTTTAAAACTCCAGGAACAGTTTCTAGATTAGGAAACTCATCCCACGCTTTTGAAACATTAATCCCTATCGTCCCAGGGCTTTGATTAACTGAAGACGTTCCATCTTTATGGTCTAAACAAGGCAGCTCCTCCGCCGGCTGTTCCACATTCTTCTTTTGCTCCACATCCTGCTGTTGTCCTTCGTCCTCCGGTTGCCCTTCTTCCTGCGGGTGACCTCCGTCCTCAGTTTGGAATTGGTCCTCGGTTCGTCCTTTGTCTTCTGGTCCTTCTTCTTCCAGTCTGGCAGCCTCTTCTGCTACTCTCCTCTTCTCTGCACTAGAGATCCTTGTGGGAAGTCCTAGCCCAAGTCTAAAGTTTTTATAGAACTCCGAGTATGTGACTCTGTGAGCAGATGGACATTTAACCTTGGTGTGGCCAAATCTGAGGCATTTAAAGCATTGGACAAGCTGTAGAGTTGACACTAGCTCAACCTTCCTGCCCCCTACAGGTATGACCATAGGTAGTCTTTTCCTAGGTTTAATTTGGAATTTTACTTTTCCTGACATTAAAGTGCTAAACATTTTAGAAAAGAGCACATCTGTTTCCTCTTCCGCTGAAACAGAATGAAGGATATTTTCAAAGCCTCCCACAATGTCTCCATATTTTTCCATCAATTTTTTAATTCCTCCAGGTTTGTTTCTTTGTCGTTCTTGATTATAACATCTATGGGGTTTTGGGCAGCTCGAGCATTTTGAAGACCTCTGATGTTAACCTTAACGCCATTATTGAGAAAGACTAACCCATTCATACTCTCAAAATACGAAATTATGTTTAAGGGTTTCCTAAGCTCTATAATTATATAGCCTGCTGCACTTTTACAGCCATTAATTATCGATATATCTCCCATTTTTATCTTGAGAATTTCAAGCAATTTTTTATATTGTACAAAATTGGGTGATAATCCTCTTTGGCCCTTCCCATCAATATCCTTCCAGTCGATAAAAATCTTATTCCATGGGGGGTTTATATTTAATTTCTTATTTTCATTTTTCCTCGCTATAGTTGAGTTGGTTTAAAATCCGTTTGTACCAGTAAATCTACTCATGGAGGGATTTTCTTCCTCTGATGTATTTTCTTCTTTTCTTTGATCTATACGCATGTCCATCATGCCTTCTTTCACACTCTTTCTTTCTACATGTAGCTTCTCTCCATTGTTCATCACCCCCTTACCTGCCTGCAGCAGGTCAGGAGGTTTATCAGGTGGGAGTGCTGACAAAAGTGTGTTATTTTGTAAATGGAGACTTACCCCTGCTCTTCAGTGTGTATGAGCAATGACGTGGGCAGTGACGTCAAAAGACTTGAATGAAGAGGAATCCAAATCCCGGATGGAAAACCAAAATGCCGGTTCTCCTGGGTATCCTGAGGGTCTGCTTGGTATCTCACGAAGATATTCGGACAAATATATATTCCTGGATGCCCCGAAACACCTCGAAAAGCCGTGGTAAGACGATTTAATTTATTTTTGTTAGAAGACAAAATAAATAAACATCCGTCACTTGCTATACATCATATATATATATATATATATATATGCTCTTACGGCGAGAGTAGACTAATGGGACTTAAAAACCAATATGTTAGGTGGGTCGAATATTGGAAGGAGATAAGAGAGCAAATGAACACTCAAAACCTCATTTCTCACACAGGAATTGGAAATGGCGATAAATCTAAACGTTATCATACTTCAAGCAATGATACAGAGATTAATCAGAATAAAAAAACTGGAGAAGGCACTCATTGTCTCTAGGAAAGCGAAAAAATACCTAGTGTAGCTACAAGTAGAGAATCTTTAAATCCTATATGGAATGTGGATGGAAATGAGCCTGTCAAGGACTTAAGTTTCTCAAGACGATTTCATGAGATACGGAATACGGTTGAATGTGCAAATAAGAAAAATGACGGTCTTGAAGACTTGAATAGGCCAATCCCGTCTCATGTTTACATTGAAAAGATAATTGATACTCGAACACGATCCCAATCAGCGGAAAAAGGAACAAATCTGACACTTATGATTCACCCGATAAAGGAACTATAAACCCGAAGCACAAGAAAAGTTCTTTTTAGTTTTACCTTACTGAATCTACAAGAAATTTTAATTCGCTTCTATTCTATATGAAAGTGATTGTTCTAATATTCTCATACATAAGAGACCTCAGCCTGCGTTTTACGAACGAGATGATAATCATTATCTACTTAAAATCAAACAAACTATGATTTCAACAAACTGTTTGCAAATAAATCTCCGGAAAAGAAGCCTGGCTGGATACGAAATCATGAAGTTACTGGAAGAACAATCTGTTGAAGTTGCTCTGATAACCAAACCTCCACTACAGAACAACACTTTACAAGAGATCAATGGTGTTTACGACGTGTACACCTCAAACAGTCTTGATGGGCTAGTTTCAAGGGTGAGTATTGTGCTTTAAAAAAATGAGGCCCTTGAATTACTAAAATACTCTTGCAGATATAAAGTAGCAATTTCAATCAGAGTAAAACACAAGCAAATTATAATTATATCATACTATGCTGATATTACTAATCCATGTGTCTTTTGTATACTAGAAGTTATGGACGAAATGTAAAGACAAACGGATACCTCCTTTCATAGGAATGGACAAAAATGGCCACAGCTCTTTATGGGGATCGGGAAAACCAATAAAAGAGGAGAATAATTCGAATGTTGGCAATGAAAATGCACGTTTGTCGGCAGAGTTGGATCGTCTATAATTGATGTAACGTTTGCAAATGACCTCATGCTTCCGTTAATCTCACTATGGGGAGTCTCTGATAAACCCACGTCTCCTGACCATAATTACATTATGTTTCATTTGGATGTACAGTTGGAGCAAGTGCTATTGAGAAAATTTAAGGCGAGTGAAGTGGTCAGAGTTCCCAAATAAACTAGGGCCTTTAAGTACAACAACACTCATAGGAAATGAATGAGATTTCATCAATTGAAATGAATAAATTGTCCCATGATCTCACAATATCGCTCCAACGAGCACTCGAATCAGTGGCACCACTGAAACCTATAAGGCTTCACAAAACTGTTCCATGGTAAACCGAGGAGTTAAGTGATCTTAGGAAAGCGGTTAAAAAGGCTGAAAGGAGACTCAAAAGGACTCAATATGCACCTGACAAGGAGGCTTACTATCAGAAGAAGAGAGTGATTGAGCTAGAGAGGAGACATCACTGGAGGAAAAAATGTAACGAATTAAACATTCAACAAACTGTGGTTGCTGCAGTTTGGAGGCACTAAGAAAAGAATAAGTCTATATTTGGACTTTTCAAAAACGAGGAAGGAGTTGTGTTTTGGCACATTGAATCTCTCAAGCTCAATAATCCTATGAGCAATCAGTATGGGCTCAGAATTGAGAAATCAGCTGAAACAGCCATCTCTAAATTGGTTGACAAAGTGGAGAGTGCCGTTCTCAACAAGAAGCATGCCATGTCATTTTCTTTGATATCGAAGAAGCATTTGACAATCTTGACGTTGTCGATTCGTGTTCAGTTGGAGGGTACAGACATTTCCTACAAAGCAGGAAAATCTTTGTGGGCAACAGTAAAGACTTATTTCACTCCCACTAGGGGATGTCCTCAGAGAGGAATTCTTTCGCCGTTGTATGTAATTGTGCCATTCAACAAGCCATAGAGCCTAAACCAGGACCAATGCTCATCATAAGATTTGCAGATGACATTGCATTGGCAATTACAGGCTTTGACCTGACATCAATGGCCAATATTATTCAAGAAAGGGTCGACCAAATGAGCTCTTGTGTATCCAAGATAGGTCTAAGATATAGCAAACCAAAGACAAAAGGAATGGTGTGCACCTGGGCACGTAAAATAAGTTTCCCAAAATAAAAATCTGCAAAACGGTTATTGAACATAAGTATCTTGGTATCCTAATCGATCGTAAGCTTCAGTGGGGGCTATACATTGAATACGTTATTGCAAAAGCTAAGAAACTTTTGTTTTCGGTTCGCAATCTAATCGGATTGAAGTGGGGCCTTCAGCCCTTTTATATCCACTGGATTAGGAAGGCCTGTTTAGAGCCGATTATTTGTTATGGAGCCAGTGTATGGGCACCGTGCATTATAGAACAAAAGAAGTATTTAACAAAGTTTCGGAGAATCAATAGACTTGTATGCCTCCTAATGAGTAGGGCTATGCAATCTACTCCCACAAAAGCTATGGAACTCATTCTTAACATTGAACCCCTCCATTTAAGTATTAAAAACGACCATTAATGACTAGATTGTGAACCAAGGATGATGTCCTGATAAACTGGTTGAACATTCACAAACTAAAGGTGGAGTAAGGATGTAGTATTTAAAATGATCGAAGCTCTTATAAGTACCTGTTGCTTCGTAGATGCTTTTGAATAATAATCTGGGAGGAAATCCATGTGAATTTTTTTAACTTTTGCCATCTATTAAAGTTATATTATAAGTATATTGATATTTTATTTATATTGATCAGTGTTTGTTTTGTTTTATGATGTCTTTTGTACTTGCATGGAATTTAAATACTATAGTGCTCGCCTCTGGGGTGTATGCATTACGGGTTGCTGGATTAAATTTCAGTTTCTTTGACCCTAAGAGGTTGCTCATAGCATATACTCTTGGGGTAAGAATTATATATATATATATATAAATATATATATGTGTTTATATACATACATATATATATATATATATATATATATATATATATATATATATATATATATATATAGTGAGAGAAAGCAAATAAAACCCCAAAAATAAACCTTATAAAGGTATAATCTTTAAAAAAAGTTTTCGTCTAGATGTAACAGGAATATACCTACTTTAGAACATATATTTTTTTTGCTGTAATGCCTTCTTCAAAGTAAAGGATTAAGATTATTTGTTTTCCTTCTTTACTCTTTCTATCCTTTTCAGAATGATTTTTTTAGTGTATACATATTTTTGTACGAAGAAAATGTATCAATTCAATAAGATATAATATGAAATATCTGTTTATCGGGATATAATTTAACACTAGAAAGACGGCAAAGTATCACAACCTAGCATGACGGAACAGTCATTTTGACTTCTCTGTTAATTTTTCAATTTGTTCTCAAGCTATACTTGATATTTGAATGAATAATTATAGATATATTGAAACTGTTAAATTTGGCCAGTAAAAATGGTTTAATAAAAATATAAACTAGATTTATTATTATTATTTACAGTAATTGGTTTCCATTTTAAGAGTGACAAATTTTACAAAATTTTCGACTTTCCATTTTTGCTATTCATTTCCACATACGATTATCTTGCATCTAAAGCATTTGATGCTAGATTTATTATTCTTGCATTTGTGCACTTGGCGAGCTTTTCTCTTCATTGGGGTATCTTCTTCATTATCATTTTCTACACCAATAACATGTTCATCGTTTCCACCATACTTGGCTTTGTTCATGAATTGTAGTTCTTGCATGAGTTGCAAGATGAACATCCTTCGACTTATCTTTGTTCCATTGATCTTATTGTATATTATTTTAGTATTGATGGCCGCAAAATCTAAATTTTATAGAAAAACCTGTAGGGGCCATCGTCTTGATACCACCTTGGTGGTATATAAACAAGCCATTTGATTTATATTATCAACTCCAGATTTGGTCTGGTTGTAATAAGAAACAATTTCTGATCAGAAATACGAACCGATTTGTGTACAGAAATTAGGACTATATCGTGTTTTTTTAGCCTTGCCTTGATACACCTTAAAAGTAAAAGACCGTAATTCATGCTTCAATACTATTGCAGAATGCAGAGGCTGTTTCATGTTCTTGATTGCTTTGGGCACTTCCCTTCTCATTCTTTCATAGTTCCCACAATGCTCGTATTTTTTCAGTTATTTAGCCAGTTTCAATGAAGTGAAGAAATTATCACTGTGATGTTTCGTCTTTCGTTGAGATATGGCTCAGCAAGTTTCATTACAACGTACTCTGAGAGTGACAAGTTTTTGGCCATGGTCATTTTTTCCTAAGGAGTGGGACTCAGCATCTAGAGTCAACCAAAACTTTATTCCGAATTATCGGGTCTTGTTTGCCATGTATTGTGTAAATGGTGAACGTGACTTCGTTGGAAATAATTGCTCATCGACCGTGGTATTGGCACCGGTTGCAGCAATCAATGCAATTTTCTATAAATCGGTTCCAAATTGTAGAAATCAATGCAAACTCGTTGAATTATTGAAGATCTGATGTCCACCGGGTATATTTCAGGAGCTCTTTAGATCGATCGCGACTCGTGGTCTCTCTGAAATACGGTGGACCCATAACTTTGGACCAAATGAGTCCTCGAGCAAATAATATTCCAAGAAAGGAGTAGATTTCATCTTTAGATGTTGACCAAGTGTTATTTTTTAGCTTGATCCGAGCCTCTATTTCAGTTCATGATACAATTTTACTAATGATAAAAGTCATCAATAACAATGTGAATCCCCTCAATTACTTGTCGTTTTGCATACGAAGTCGGATCTGGAGTACATCTAAGAATGTTTTGAGAGGATGTACGTCCTGTAGTAGTAGCGTTATGTTTTGTGACTTCAACCCACACTGTTCCATCGGGAGCTACAATGTTATCATCAATTGTATCAGACTCTGCATTTAAATCTGGAGCATCAGTGGTGAGGTCAGAAGAGCCCATGTCATCTGTGAACAACGATAAAGAGTCATGAATATAAATAAAATTGAACTACTAAATATGTAAATAATTAAGAAAGAAATTTAGTGTTATAAATACGATATTCAGATTTTCAAAATCAAATATTCACTTATCTAAAACTGCAGTTGATCCTTGAAAGGATCGTCTTCTTCTGAACTCGATGAAATTTCATTTTCATCCAGAATTAACTCATCACCATCATTGTCGCTCTCCCAATCAGATTCATGACACAATAAAGCTCTTAATTCAGAAGATCTTTGAATCCTTACACAGTAGCACAGTCATAAGAGATTCAAACTTGCTGCACACACTTTTTAAGTATACCTACTTGCAGCAATAGCCTTTTAACAGGTTTATACCTGTTGCACAAACAGTATGTTTCCTAAATCTATAATAAAGAAATCATTTGACTTATCTGTCATTCTAGGTATAAATTGTCATAACTCTTCACTGGTTAAAATATTTATTAGATATTTGATAAAAACCTTTGTTTTGTTAAATATTTATAAGTCATAAAATTTGAAGCATATCAGACCAATGACATTAAGATATTAGCTTCTAAAGTCGAAAAAACAGTCAACTTGACTTCACTGTCTTTCTAGTGTTAAATACAGTGTCGTTAGGAGAATAAACGAATATGTTGTTTGTTTGGTATTGATTTTATGAATATATTTGGATTTTTTATATTGAAACATTAGCTTACATATCATCGAAAATATAAAAATCATTGGATCATAGTTTAATTAAGTTCAATAAACTTTAAGTAGATTTATTTTGATTCACTACTATATCATATAATTTGCATGGTCAAATACATAATATGTTTTTTTATTTTATAGTTAATTTAAAAATTCTTGATAGCTTTTATAAAACAAGCTTGTTTTTTTTGTTAATTTTCGTGATTCGTAGAGAATTATTTAATGCCCCTGAATTTCACTTACAGGTTTTATTTTAAACTATAATGCTTAGTAAGATATTATATATATATATATATTTTTTTTGCGAACTTTAAAAGTATGTGATTTTTTTAGAAATTAGAAACTTTGTTGATGAAGAGGAAATTTATTTATACAAAATTATAAATACATTTTCGAGTCTAAAACTGCATCACTAAAAAATGGTTAAAAGGCAAAATTGACAGTCAACGATACAAATCATAATTTGAAAAAAGATATAGTTATAATATACATATAAAAATAATCTACAAGACCATTAATTGACAATACACACTCATAAAAATAAAATACATATCAAAAATACCATTTGGTAACTTCACAGCTCAGCTGTTGATTTCTGCAGAGCTTATTAAGTTTTATCTACCTGTTAGGACTATGGTATTTTATATAACTCTGTAATTCATGCTTTTGTTGATTGCCAGGCTGTTAAAATTATAATGCAATTATTGAAACTAAATTTACGTGGAATGCATCGTGAAAATGCAGAGAAATATATTAAGGCTACAATATTATTTTGAGTTAGAGTTCGTGAACATTCTACCAAGGCTTTAATAGCCAAAGGATTAACGACACTTGCTTCAGAGCTAAAGCCAATATTTCTACTACGGCGAAGTACGCCGCTTTGGACCTCTAAATGTCTTCCGTCTTTGGTAATTTGTGGACACTAGCTACCGATAAAATCTGATACTTCCTTCCCGGTCCCTGTTTTATAATGATGCCAAAAAGAAGCAAATAAAGACATTAGAAACTACAATTAGACTTTTTATAATTTTCCTTGTTTTTTTCGCATACTTTTGTCATTTCGGCTTTATATGCTTTTAATTTATATATATATATTATTTAAGTTTTTTTCAGCAAGGATGATAAAAATTGAACTAATTTGTCTAATAATGTATTTTTTTACGCATAGCATCTACTACCAATCGTAAATTTGGTATTGTACCTATATATTTCATAAACTGTGAAAAATACCATTTGGGAGTTATTTAACAGTCGAGACCCAAGATAATTCAGTATAACCCTAAACTTTTTCTTATACTTCCGCCGAGGAGGTATTGTTTTCACTGCGTTGGTTTGTTTGTTTTGTCAGCAGGATAACTCAAATTGCGGAACGGATTCGGGTGAAAACTTTGTGGAGTTTTGGAAATGCCCAAAGGAACAAGTGATTAAATTTTGGCACTCTGATGCTTCTTTAAGATGCCAAATGAGCAACTACTAATAAATATTTCAAGTTAGCCTACTCTGCAATAGATATGGCGGTGCTGTGCTCTCCTCTTTGATGACGTCGTTTCTTTTTCTTTCCATGTACCTCTAGAGTGTAACAATAAAGGAGCAGTATGTAAAGTTAAGGGACAGTGCGTAGAGGGTTGGAAATGACAAAAAGACCAAGTGATTCATTTGTGGGGATCGGCGGAGGTTGCACTCTCTGAGTCCTCTAGTTAGAAAATGAAATCTAGGATATTTTTTTATAATTAATTTTATGGCATTTTATTAGATGTCTTAGAAGTTTCATGTGTTCGTTGGAACAAGAAGGGGAAAAACGAACGGATTGACCTGTATACTCCATATGTCACTATTGGAGTTTAGAAATTTTATAAGCCGAATAACGCACACTGATTGATATCAATTGGAACGCACATCCCCCTTCGAAAAGAAGCTAAATATATATATAATTATATATATTGTATAGCCTCACAAATTATCAACTAATGTAAACAACAAAACTTAACTGAAAAAGCAATATAAGCAAAATAGAAATTCAAAAAACAATCACAGCTTCAAACTCCATTTAATCACTAAAATCATTTTCTTATTTCTTTTTAAATATCGAAATACTCTAACAATTAATAAATTCAAGCCCGAGCCAATATCATTTGGTTGTCCAACAGATATTATAAAATTTAGAATATTGTAAAATTGTACATGATATGCCATGACATAGCAATCAAATAAAACCTTTTAATGACATTTAAAAAAAGAAAAGTCAGATAGAAACCGTGTGGAAACCCCGGCATTTTCAAAATTTCACATATACATAAAAATACATTATTTGTTTGTATTAGTAAAATGAGGAAGTAAAAAAATACAGCATGAACGAGATTTTCATTGAACATATAGGTCTTGCAGGTAATCTGCACAAAGTTCAATATCCTCCAGATCCAAAATGGGAACAAAAGTGATACCTATTTTGAATTAGAAAGTTGTTTATTATACAATATACAAGATTACTATTCAATATGGCCGCCCTCAGCCTCAAGGATGTCCTCCAAACGACGCCTGAACCTCCACAGGCCGTGGAGACCTCTGCAGGATCCAGCTTGTTCATCTCTGATTTGATGGAGGCCTTCAGGGACGCCAAATTGCTGTGGTGTGTGGTGCACACCTCCCTCCAACCACTTCCCCTACAAGTAGTAGTCGCATGGGTTCAGATTAGGGCTCTTGGGGGGGGGGCAGTGTTGAAGTCCCAGAAGTTGGGCACATTCTTCTTCAACCAGGACTGCACAAGTTTGGCCTTGTGGGCGGGCGCCGAGTCCTGCTAGAATGTGTACGGGGTCCCAGAACCACAGAGTCCATCCAGGGGACGACAATAGTCTTGAGGACGCTTCCTGGCGAGAATGGGCATGGGCGTCCCCAGATTGACCTTGTGGACCTCTTGAGAACAGCCACAATGTTTGCATGCAGATCCGGTCACTCCTGGGCTTGTGCTCATTCCTCTTGGACATCCCTGACTTCTCCCACTCTTGGTGATGCCGTAGACCGTCCTCTTGGGGTATTTAAGCAACTTGATGATGGCTGCAGGATGGTGCCCTGCGCACAGCAGCTCGATAACCGTGTCCCTCCGTGTCTGCTCCATCTCCGTATCAGTATTTGTTTTGTTTTCGGGCGCAATTCGACAGCAGATTCACGAAACCTCCCACATGTGCAATATCTAAGCTTTACTTGCACTCCTTATGGATCTGGACGAAGTTGAACTTTGAGCATTTACCTGCAAGACCCCATAAATTTTAATTTATTAACTATATATAAATATTTATAAATTTCTGAAATGTAGAAAATCGAATATATCTGTGTAGTCGTGACTTCAAAAGATCATTTTTTTAAAATAAAAATATATAATTGAAGCATTTATCAACAACTAACATTTTTAAAATTCAATAATTAGTTATCTTTTAGCATTAATTTAAACTGGAGTGTTTATTTATATTGGATTTATACGCAATTAATTTTATAAAAAAAACAATAAATACTTCGTCTAAATATGCCTAGAAAAGAAAGTCCTTAGAAAGCTTTATTTTTACCATTTCTTTCAAGGAATTGATTAAAATGTATAAAGTACAAACCCAAATCATCATTAAGGTAACTAAATCTTTTTATGAACATTCATTTGAGAATCATGCATAAATATATTAACATTAGTATTCATCACAGTAAAATAAAAATGCTTCGTTTGCACACTCAATAGTTTTAGTTGTTGTTGATGATTTATTACAGAGCTACTATAGCCCTAGCCTTCATGGCTACTAATATAAAAAACATGTATCTTTATATACAACACAAAATTTTACACATAATAATAATAAAATATTAATCAAAGAAAAACCAAAAAAAAAAAATATATATATATTTAAAGTAAATATTTAATATCATATCGGATGTGCTTTAAAAAAATCATATTTTTCCAATATACAAATTTTATTGCTTTTTGTATAAACAGTATTATGAATATATATTTTATAGGAACCTACATTGCAAACTTTAAGCTTTATAAGATATATGCCGGAGGACATCATATATTTTGACGTTCTTTGCCATTTATTTATAGCAAAAAAATAAAAGAAGCCTGTTTACACGTAAAGAAGAGAAACACCAAAGCACTTCCTGTTCGATTTCCTTTGTTGCTGGGGAAGTTGGTCTAATCCAATTGGATAATGCCCCCTCAAGAATCAGTCTTAATTATTCACCTTTCTATTATACTGTTAACTGCTGTGGATCTGCATATATCCGCAAATATTCATACATTTAAATAATTTGATTCTAATTTAGTGTTGAACACAACTTTTTTTTTTCAAACCATTCGTTTATTATGTAAATAAATAAAAATGAGACATTTACATAAAACCCAAAGCAAATGTGTTAAAACCAAAGCAAATGTGTTGCCTAGTAGTTGGATGGAATATCATCTTTGTTGATAAAATAAGCATTTTTTGGCCTATATGGTTCGATAGAATTGCATCCGACAGGACAATAAATAATCATTATGGCATTAAAATTAGTCTACGAACCATCCCTCTCGAGATTCGAATCTGCGCCCCCAACATTGAGAGTTGAACACGCCTTAACGTATACGGCTATCGCTCTCTCATATGAATAAGCATTTAGCATTAAAAGTATTCCAACGAACCTAAGATCTGTTTCATGTGACTGAACAGAGTTTTACCGCTTTTCCTAATTGACATGTCCCCTTGGATTCTATTAAGTTAAATACATTGTTTATTAATAGGTATAATATCAGTATATAACTACATCTGCCTAAGATTAGTGTTGTGTCGGTCCCAATTTATTCAGTCTGGTTTCAGTCAAGTCATAGAACCGGACTATCGGTCCTCGGGATCGGTCCTTGTGGTTGACTATGGTCAGTTCTTTAATTTTCCATAAACTGTTTAAACAGTATTTATAAGTACTAGTTTCTAATATTGAAGGTATATATTCTATCATAACTTGGCGTCCAATTATAGAAACAAA
>CP045906.1:2008611-2043050 GCA_013387185.1 Caligus rogercresseyi
AATATTTCTAGAGACATCACAGGATTTCTTCTTTTTTGAGAAAGCCCTTTTGTTGAGTGGCAATCTTGGTCTTAAGAATGTTTCCATTTTTGGGCAAGCACTCCCGATAATATTCTATATGAATAAAGGAGAATGGTGAAGGGCTTCCAGTGACTAAAGTCTGACCCATCACCTTATTTGGGATTAAAGCGATCCTACCCTTTGTAAGTTCCATAGGCATCTTGCCCTTCAATTCCATGGATTTACCTACTTTTAATAGATATGGAACGCTTTCCTCCAAAAAGTAAACAAAAAGCTTCACTACTTAACCCTCGGGACCTGATTTTTTTTATAATCAAGTTTATGACGATATAATTGTTACTGATTCCTTAGTGAATATTTTATTTTCTCCGATCCTTGACAATTTTTTTCGCCAAGGAAAGTTTTTCCGTGATCCTCCCACAATAGACTGATTTTTTTATGGAAATATCGAAGAATGTCTTAGGGGGCATTTAAGACCTTCCCACCCTCAATAATTCTATTAACGAAAGGAGATGGTCGTTGTCCAATATTTGAAACAAGTTTAACTCTTTGGAGACACTTTTTCGAGAGATACTTTCTCTTCCATTTCACCCTCCACAACCTCGGACATCCCAAATGCGTTGAATGTATCCGCCATTAAGGACTGGGCAAAAATTGAAGACGAACTAAGAATGTTTTCAATATCCTGTTGTCGCTTTTTCGAGGCTTCTCTTTTTTCTCTCAAGAAAGAAGTTGTGGTGGATGAATAGTTTTTGAGAAAACCCTCATTGCCGTGTCCGCGGAGTATTTGGGAGAAAACGCCTCTCTTATATGTGATTGCATTTTTTAAAGCTTGGCGTCCTGAAAACTTGAAGAGGGAGTTTGAAGCGGCGTTGATGATATCCTAGGCGTAGCTCCAAATCAATTAACTTATGATCCGAGAAAGGTTCTGGTTTGTAAGTGGCATTTTGAATCAGTTTCACAATACTAGGAGAAGCTAAGGCCAGATCAATTCTTGATCTATATTTACCTCGAGACCACGAAAAACTACCAGGGGAGAATCGACCCATTATATCACAAGTTTGAAAATGTTGATAGCCGTTTGAAGACTTCTCCTATTAGAGTAATATGGCTGTCCAAATCCACATTCAAGTCTCCAACCATTATGACTGATAGATTGGTTGCTCTCATACTGTCCGTTAGGGTTCCAACAATGGATTCATAAAAGTCCGAGCATTGCACATTGGGACCATAAGCATAATGAGGATAGAAAGCCAAACCACTTGTCGAAATTATATATACACTCTTTTGGATGCTTCTTAATAGATTTTGCCGTCTTTTATTTTTCAAGATAAACGTCTGAACCCCTTGATTTGAATTATTGCCCGTAAATAACGTTTTGCATAACCAACAGTTCGGAGAACATGTTGATGACACCTCACATTTTACATCTGTAGGCAAACAATGTCGGAATTTTTTTCAAAGATGGAGTTCAATAGAACTTTGGTCTGTTCATACCACCTCCTGTATAGAGTGATGTGATTCTTTTTATGTCATATTTGCTTTAATTTATTGGAAAAGTTATCTTCGAAAAATCGGTAATCTTCATTGGGGAATGTTTATGTGAAAAACACTCATAACTTGGCTGAATACGAAGTTAAGATTAGTTTCTTTTTTATATCGTCGGGTTTTTTCTGCTATTGGGTGATGGACATGAGCAAGATCTTACTCTTTTCGACGACTGAGACCGAGTCCTGTCCAACAGAATAGCATTCGTGTCCAGGTGAGAACGCTGATTTTTCGCTGTTGAACGTGTATTGTGGCTACTATGTTAGTGTCCGAATTTGTCGCAGTTTCAATGGAAAGAGCCGGAGGGGATTCGTTGACCAGTCCTTGGTCCTAAGTATCAGAGACATGTATAGAAACGGGAGCTTCCTCAATGACAAGAGGTATTTATTCACATTCACAATATCCTCGACGTTAGTCTCCAGAATTCATTCCAGGAGTCGCCACAGCAACAGGACCTGAAACTGATGTTGCAGTAGAACCATTTAGGTTTCCTCCACAGACTTCTTCATCCTCGACAGGGATAGTATTTCACTGTCAGAAATATTATTACAGGAGCAGGTGATTGTTGTTCATGCGATTCTTTGTATTAGAGATCTCCTCAGGCTGAGGAACAGACTTTTCTCCAGGAGAATTAGGTCTCTACTTAATATACGTTCATCTAATTTTTTTTCAATAGCTGTTCATAATCCGTACTTTTCATTTTATTCTGGTCGCAATATTGCTTTTAAATGCCCGAAGTTAAAGCACCTTTGACATTGCAGTTTATCACCCAGAAACTTAAGTTTAATAAGTAACCCTGGAAAGGTACTATCTGGGGAATGTTGGAAGGATCTGCAATATAATCACTATCCCTCCAAACTTCACGATAATGTCAATACTTTTTCTCCGCGTTTTTATCAAAAGGATTACTTTTGGGATAGTGATTGTTAATCTCCCAAATTGTTCGAGCCACTTGACAAGGAGGCCTTCGTTAACTCTTTTGAATGTATTAACCTAAGTAATGGTGAACTTCTTCTTCTTGTCAAGAAAATTTTTATCAATTCCCTTGAGCTTGCAAATTGCTTCTTCATAAATGCCGTCTATAATCTTAATTTCAATTATTTTTTAGGCCCAAAAGTCTGGATCTAACATCGATAAGAAACTTTGTGTAGATACAAGATGTGCCTTAACCAAATCTGGGGTTCACACCAGCCACTTGCATGCTCATGGAATTCGAATTCCATAGCCATATCGTACACTTCAATGTGCTTCAATTTGTCCGTTTTAAACGTATTTCTATCAGAGTCTTCCATTGTAATAACGAAGGTTTCTCATTCGCAATCTACATTCAAGTTTAATGTGTTCTCAAACAACATGTTGTGGAGCTCTTCTTCTTTTTCAACACGTCTGAATAAGCGCTCCTCAAAAAAGTCGATTTGCCCTATCATGAGGTATATCAGGAGGAATATCCTCCATCCTTAACTTAGCCCTTAGGCCTCATTGATAGTAGCCCATAATGACGGTGAAAACGTGAAAAAAAACTTAGAGGAAAAAAAGAAGAATTGTCTTCTTTATTGACGCTCCAGCAAAAGGGGAGAAGAATAGGAGCGGGGAGCGGGGAGAGTTAAAAAAAGAAGGACTCTTATGAAGCACTATTCAGTTTAAAAGCCCAAATTTAACTAAAAAAAGGGGCATCATGTGACCATTTATGTGATGTTTTTCTTAAAATGAAGCATGGGCAATTTTTTAGAAAATACGAAAAATAAGCGTTTGCTATTCTATGAGAGATGCTCTACATTTTTTATGATTGCAACTTTTCGATTAATTCACTGGAAAATGCGCTTTCGAACATTTAATCATCCTTAAAAATCCCGTTAAAAATATATCTAGCTACAATAGTTGGTATCCTTAGCTTAAGCATTTCATACACAAAAAAATTGAAGAATAAAAGGAGGGGCAAAGAAAATATTGTTTTCTTTGGATAACAATATGAAGATGTTTGATAAGAACCGGTTGATATGCTAGAGTTACCAACAGTAACATTTGATCATCTCACGACTAAGTAGAGAATTCAATATCTTCATAGACTCATAGCACATTTTTAGGATCTTTTTGTAATTACTCAAAAGTTTAATATTAAAATATATATCTATTTTAATAGTTTGTCGTTATGATAGATTTTGTCAGTTGATGATAAAAGGTAGAATTTACAGGAATAATGTAATGGAGCTGAGTTTTTTAAACTAAAGCATAGGCATTCTTTACTAAGTACCAAAAATAAGCGTTTGTTATTCTATGGAAGATGTACTTCATTTTTATTATTGCATGTTTTCGATTAAGTCACAAGAAAATGCGCTTTTCAACAATTAATGGTCTTTAAGTCATGCCTTATAAATATATCTAGCTTCATTAGTTGGTACCCATAGCTGAAGCATTTCATACACAAATGTAAACATAAATATTATGAGATGGTATAAAATGAATATATATTGTAAAAATGTTCTGACTCTGGAGGAATAAGTCGTCGTCTAATCTTTATTTGAAAACCATCATCCAGTGATCGATTTGATGCCTTCTTAGCCCTTAGTCCGAGATGGAGAAAGATGACGAGAACACAATAGAAAAAGGATGCGAAGACTCCTATAGTAAGTAATGAATCGCCTGTCTATATGCCTCCTCTTGTGAAAATTAATTTTTAATGCACTCTCAGTAAAGGAATGGGACAATTGGAAATTCCATTGTAAAGATGGATAGGATCATTGCTCACTCCTGGAAAAGTCGAAGGAACGAATCCATTTCATCAGGCCTCTTGGAGGAAACGAAAAGGGACTCTATTGCAGCCTTAATTACTAAAATTCGACTGACATAATAAATATTGTCCACTCTGAGCAAGGACGTCTCCTAGTCTGAATTACAATCACGGAGGAGCCACAATTGAATCTGAACTTCGAGCCTTCCCATGTCAGACAGAGAGAGGAATTTCTAAGAGATTCCTAAGGAGGAACTTAAACTACCATTCGTCGAACCTCGGAACCTGAACATCCACACCATAAGCTTTTCAAGGAGGCTTACATGCTGCTAAATAAATCTGGATACCGTCCAGGTCCACTTCATAAAATGGCTTCTGATTCCGGAATGACTACTGCTCATAGTTTTATTCAGTATGGCTCATATAGAAAAATCCTAAGAGTATGTCATTCAACGGAATATATTTTTGTTAAATATTTGAAAATCTATTATATATTTTTCCTTCATACCATTAAGATGAAAATAAATATTTTTTATTCAAGTGGATATGCTTCAACATTTGCTTATATAGCCTGTGAAATTTAACAATTAAAAAAGGAATAGTCTTGATTCCTTCCAAAAGGCCATAAAGGATAAACCCTATGGCGAGCAACCTTTTAACTTACATGTTTGGGGGGAACTACTTATACTCTAATACAGTAGTTTCCTCCAAAGACCTATTTTAAATCTATTATGTCTACGAAAACTCATTTCTAAAAAAATATTTACAGTCCAAAATTATAATAATTAATACAGATGATCTCTATATTTTCATAACAAAAAGATGTTTATTACGCATTGGTTTCTCTAAAATACCGAAAAAATATTTTATTTTTCTACTTACTTAAGTGATTTCCTTTAATATCCGTTATTGTGTTATAGTATTTATATTCGTATGTTCGTTTTCGAGGGATAACTTGAAACTATGTTTATTTGTATTAAGTTTAAATACATATATTTTTACTTATATGTATTTTAGAACGTAAATAAATTTATGACGAATTCATGCTAGCTATTATTTTTAAAATATTTGAACACTTTTATTAATTGGTAATTGCGTGAAAAATATATTAATCCACCAAAAACTATATAATTAATTCTTCAATTTATAAAATTCCTCATTTAAATAATTGTGCCATACGTTATAGGTCTTCAGGAATAATTATATTTCATACATAGATAAATTTATGACGAATTCATGCTAGCTATTATTTTAAAAATATTTGAACATTTTTATTAACTAGTAATTGCGTGAAAAATATATTAATCTACCAAAAATTATTTAAGTAATTCTTCATTATATAAGATTCCTCATTCAAATAATTGTGCTATACGTTATAGATCTTCAGGAATAATTATATTTCATACATATAATATATATTACAATTTATAGTTGTAGTTTTTTTTGGCCATAAGGCGATATTTTATTGATTTCTATAAGGATATATGTAGACATAAAACAGAAACTAGAATATTAAAAAATGTAGCAAAAAATAATTCAAAACAATTATCAATCGAATAAAAACTTTTTGGCAAATATAATATTTTCTGTAGAAGTTACACCGTAACAATGAACCATTCGTTAAGTTTTATCAGTGATAAGAGAATCAGAAAAATATAGTTAAAATAATGTTAACTCTATTTATAATGATTTGATATACATAAATTACTAACGTAAAATAGGTTGATATATACTTTTCATTTGTGCCGTATCCTAGAAAAATGGCAAAACCCTCTTTCTATACAATTTTTCTATTTAAAAAATACAAATGTATAGAAAAAGAGGGTGTTTGTTACACTGTCGATATTGTCTTTTTTATACAATATAAAATATAAACTTTGAAAAGGAGTGGGTAAAAGTTGGGCCAAGGGACAATTCGTTGATCTACATTAATTATATTTAAAATTGGCAACTCATGATGTGATATCCGGAAGGTAGCTCAAAAAATATTTGCGTGTAATGATTAGGTTTCCAAAAATCATTTAGTATTAGAAGGATTCGCTCGTTAAAATCCTTATATGACTTCCTTCCATTCCTCAACGACATCTCAGTCCTCACGGAGACCGTCTCAGGCTGAAATCGTGAGGCACAGTAACAATGCTTCACGACAGAAGAGCTTAGTCCTGCACTTATACGGCCCCTTCTGGTCAGGTTCACCTGAAACTCCACGTCACCCAAGAAGAAATGGATGTATTCGTCGCTTATCTAAGAGACAGGCCTTCTGGAATGGCCTGCCACGGATGACTTCTTCCATCTCAACCTTAGCAGATCGCGAAGGGCATTCAGCTAAAGTTTATTCATCCGGAGTTCCCAAGGACACATCTGATTTGCTGTCTCTTTCAATCACAGTTGATACTCGGGGGAACGGGCTCCCAGTACCTTCAGCCAAAGTCCGTCGAATGGCTTGTCATGGAGGTCTTCCTTCTTCCCGGCCGACCTTGGCAGTGCGTGAAGACGCCCTCGGTTGAATCCTGTGGGTCCCCGTGGACTATAGAGAGAAGACTGGAAGAGTTCTTTGGATCAAAGCTGTAGGAGATTGAGTCTGAAGAGGAACTCCTGAGGATTGACTTTACGCCAAAAGGTTGAAAAGAGCAGGTTGGGAAAACATGGGTTGATCAGGTGTTGCACATTGGATTCCGTCGAAGTCCTGTGGTTCCAGTCATTATACTCATTGCAGGGATGAGAGTCGAAAAAAAGAGGGATGACAGTAACTTAAAGAGATAATTTTCTTCTTTCTGAGTAAAAAGAAAAACATCACAGACCAGAACCAGTTGATATGTACAGTTACCAACATCAGTAAATGCTCATCATGTAAGGCTAAATAGAATATTTCACAACTTTAGGGCCAATTGCGCATTTTCTGAAGCTTTTTGTCATTATTCAAAGGGTTAATATGAAAATATTAGCACTTTTTCATAGTACGGTGTTGTGATTCACTTGTCAGTTGTAGATAAGAGGTCAAATTTTGAGAAATAATATCTATATGGTCATTTTTTATGAAGTAAAAATAGCTAGAAACAGAAAAAGGCGTTTTTCTCTTCTTCTCCTTTTTTCTCAAGCGTCATTTTAAGAAAATACATCACATATGTATAATGTACCATAGAATACTAGACACATGGAAAGGAAGAAAGACTTTTACGCGCAATGATACGGGCATTTATTCTTCCTAATAGAACGTATATATGTTAAATATTAAAATAAAAAGACCTGTTTTAATGCTTTGATGAAGGTTTAAATTTATATGTAAATGAAATAAATGAGTCGGGAACCAATATGAATAATAGTGTATTAATACATTAGTACATATATAAAAAGGACACAAAAAAGAGTGCAATAAAAAATTAAGCTTTTGAAAGGAGCTTAGCAATCTTTCTTTCCTTAAGATTCAATTTATTGGCTGCTCTTTTGCGACTTTGATCATGAATCTCGTCGTTAATTGAGCAACCAATTTTTACTGCAGACATTGAAAATTATTTGACTTATTTTTTTAAGATGACGAGCCCATTTATGCCCTTTTTCACATTGGCTGTTGAGCATGGTCTTGATGGACCACCTCGTGCATTCAAACATTTTTTCAACGAATGTTCCGTAAAAGTGGCCCTTGGATTTGAAGATCTTAAGAGACACACTTTCTCGTCGTAGTGAGTTGATATAAAGTAAAGGAGCGAATAGACATGAACACAGGTAAGAAATGTCATATCTGATGGAGTGAATAATCCACCTCTGCTCATGATTTTGGTGAATCTCCCAAGCTCGACTTTTTCCTCGTCCGATTCCGCCTCAGTGGGATACTAAGCTCTTTTCCAAAACTTACTAGCTCATTCCAAACTTAAAGAAATGTCCATTCCGTTCTCTGTTGAAACCATCTTCACAAGTGACACCTTTGGAAGTTGAAGTAGAGTGAATCCCGAAGGCAAAGTCTCTGATGTCAACTTATGATAAAGTTCCTGGGCAGTCTTGACGGATTCCTTCATGGAGAGTTCTTTACGGAGAGCCTCTTGTCTCTCATTGATGAGGACACTTCTCTTGCTAGTGGTAGCTGCTGCGTTGGCCTCGGGAGTGCCTTTTCGAGGAGAGATAAGTGGGGAGATTAGGCCATTTTGAGGGAATGACACCATCCTTCAAACGTCTAGAAATTAACAAAAGTTCAATTAATAAAAATATATAGCAAACCAAAATAAGTCCATACCTTTTTTGGAGGGTTCTCCCTATATTTCGAGTAGGGTCCTCAGAAGCTGTTACGAAGTCCGAATGAAAGAAATGGAGACTATATATTCTTGAACTCGATGTTGGTGTCTAATTAGATGGATTCTAGGAATTGCTTTGATCTACTCCCGAAAGGATGGAGTCCTTCTTGGGGAACGTGTGAAAGTTACCGAAAGATCTTTTGGGGTGCTCTTGTATCCCTGCTTGCATCCAGGGGCGCAACACATGTTCACAATGATTGTCTATTGGAGCAAGATCAAGCACGTATACACGCTGTGATGACTAAGCAATACTAAAAATGATGCCCGCATGTTGTGGAAAATTAGGCGTGCGTTTTTTATCTTCCTTTCCTGGTACGTCTAGTATTCTATGAATGTACTCAAAGCCAGATTCCAGGCTTACTGTCGATATAAATAATCCGTCCACAAGAAGCTGATCCCTGAAAAATTTAATGAAATCCCGGGAGCGGCTGGGAGCACTTCTTCACACAACAAAATACATAAACACATTTATTTTTTTAGTCATTATAAACCCCGGATAAATACTTTATTGACTGTACTTTATTTGTTCATTCGAGGTACTTTGTCTGTTTCTACCATTATGTCTTAATTCGTTGTAATCCTTTTATGTTATTACCTTTTAGTTCTTTATTCATATATATAGTATTTTATATACATTAAAAAATATTACAGCATACATAAAGCTCTTAACCGCAAAAAACACAAGAATACACATCATAATTTTAAATTAATACTTCCAAAAATAATTTTTAACATTATATAAAACAAAAGTCTTAATACAAATGAAAAAGAATTAGAGATTGATAAACTTATTTTACATACTTTTTATATTAACATTTGGAAACATTTAGGTTGATACCTACTTTGAAATCCATCTGTAAAGTTTACGTTTAGTTTAAAATTTCAAAAACTTACTTAATGTTTCTGACCGAAAAGGAAACACAAGAATACACATTTAATGATTCAAAATTAATGCTTTGAGAATAAATTTATTATTTTTTCCCAAAAAAAAATCTTAATACAAAAAAAACAAATTTGGAATAAATGATTATATTTTGTGCACATTTAATATTTAGTTTTGGCGATATCTAAGCTAACTTTGTAACCCATCAGTAAAGCCCTCGTTTAGTTTAAAATAACCAAAACGTTATAGTTTTCTGTTCATTTGTAGAGGCCTTTTGATGCTCAATATTCCTTCAAAAACAGGTAATTATTATATTGTGTTTGCTATAGCGTTCAAGTATAGTAGCGTATGAAAGAAAAAATTAAAAAAAAAATTGGCCAAATTTGGGTTATTTTCTTTAACGTTAGATATCGCTAGTCCACGAAATTACGTCACAATCCTATTTAAAACAGGTTTAAAGGGATTAAGTTTGATGATTTGAAATATATCAAATCACTACAACATTGTACGAGATAAATAATTAAAGGACTTTGTTATTATTTTCAAAGAGCTCTAGCACCAAAGCGCCTCTTACGGACTAAAGAAGAACTAAAATTTTGGCCAATTCCGTTGGGGAAAAGGAAGAAATATATGTTATGCATGCGTTACTTTAACGCTTTAGTGCTTGCGAACAAGGATGTACTCAGCTGTTTTCTAATAGGCTTCTTAACAATGTTCAAACATTTCATAGGGGACTTTGATAAGCGCATGTGAACTGCGAGGTAACTTCAAGCGTTTCCCTAGAAGCCTCCAGGACATTGTCTCTGCTTCGTAGCTGTATATTCGACCTGTTTGAGAGGTACGGTTAAATCCCCAACGATCGTGGGCAACCCAAGAAATTCCTCCATCTTGGCACTGTGAAGAGGCTCGGGAAGAGGTGTGCCGAGGCTCCATTCGTTCGTTTGGGGATCGTAGATTTCTACATCCTGAATGGCGGGACTTATTTCGCACCTGAAATGAGGAAATAAGAAAATACTCCGAGTCTTGACCTACTTCGGTGTGAGAAGGCGTAAAAAATGTACATGATTACAATCTTTATGAAACTTCCTAGCACTTGCTGTCAGGAATGTAATTGATAAATATATGTTAAATTGTATAAATTTTTGTCAAGATTACTTCCATGTTTCATCCATTATTGTAACGGACACCATTAATTTTTATAGACAATTTCATTTTATTTGCATGGTAATTGCCATATTAGTATTTTATATTAGATGCACGTCCAAACGGAGAAGTATGAAACTAATTCAAGTTATAGTTTTTCCAATCATAATAAACAATAATAAAATTAATGTGTAGTATCTTATCTTGGAGCAGCAAAAATAACAGAATAAAAACTTCATTTATTTTCAATGAACTTAAAAAAACCCAGTTAACCTCTTGGAAGTGTTGGAAACTGGGTCTTTTTCTAAGACTTTAACGATATAGAGATATTACATATTTAAAAATATATAAATAAACACTATAGCTTAAAAATAAATTTATAATCTAAAATCTAGCAGTACTATTTACAAAAATGTATTATAAATACTATAAGAAAACAAAACTGTTATTAAAAAACAGACATAGTAAATAATGTCGCAAAAAAAAAAAAAATTAATGGGGTCCTTTTATGTGATAGTTGAAAAACTATCCATGACATTATTATGTATTTGACGCAGCAGAACATTTAAAATCAATTATAAGGACAAAATAATGAATTTAAAAGATTTGATTTTAAACAGAACAAAATGGTATTGTTAAGACTAAAATTTAATTTGTATTCTTTAACAGTTGGGGATAATATGTTATATATATATAGTGTAATGGTTTAGGGACTTTTTTCGTGGTTTTCGCATAATTAACTGCAATCCAAAACCGATACATATTGCAAAAAGCACATTATTACGAAGGAATTTGAAAATAATTAACCCTCAATTGGTATGGCGACTTATATAGAGTTTAACATGCCCGCTGCTCGCAAAAAGGGCGTTAAGAAAATATATACTTTCTTCTGGGATTCAAGGAAGTTCTATGGATCATCAGTTTTTTCTAACATCTAGGGAATATAATCGATTTAAAAAGTCTTGACTTTTAATGTACTGCAAATATGTGACGGTATATCTTTTTCAATCCCGACACTATTAATTATTAAATATTGAGTTGTAATATTTTCTTAGGCGATATTCATTCAGTAATTCACTTTATTTAAAAGTATTTTAAGATCTTTCTTGACAAAGCAATTCATATAGTCGCATATATTGGAAGAAATATATACAAACCCAAATTACATAAAGTGTATATAATCATTGCAAACGCCAGTGATCATGTTAACTTTAAAGAAGCATCCATTTATTCCACATGATTAGCAATTGTGGCTACGGGAAAAGACTGAAGTGGGGGTGGGCATTAGAAAGGAAGTTATCCTTGGAGGACCAACTGATAAAAATGAACAACCTTTTATGTAAATATCAATTATTCAATAATAATAAAGCTACTGGATCTTAGGTAGATATCTAACGACTGCTACCTGATTAAGTTCTGGTGTGGTGGAGTAAAATAAACAAACAACCCAGTTCATCTGTGCACAAAAATTAAATCTTTTATATTATAAAATAAATTTTTAGTCAAAATCTACAAAAAGGTAAAGTCAATAGTTAAATTGGTAGTAAGGATTTGGAAGGAAAACATAGTCAAAGGATCAATAGGGATCATTTGTATGAGTCTGCCAAATGTATCGTGATACTTTTCTTAACATAAAATATACTACATTTTGATATATTTTTAGTGCACACTTCTTAGCATTTTTATATTCCAAAGCAAAGAAGGGTCACATTATATCAAAATATGATTAGTCATCTAAGTAATATCATATTAAGATGAATTAATATCTATATGCATTAATATACATATATTGATAGCCTTTTATTTCAAGGGGTTAATGATTTACGAATTCCTATCTAAATGAAATATTTATGTCAAGTTTATAAAACTATTATTGATTAATATTTTGTTCATGGGTATTTTACATTCATGGTTGCAAACTCCTCATAGCTTAGCACTGACAGCAAACAATATATATATATATATATATAGAGAGAGAGAGAGAGATAAATAGTTACTTTTTACATTCATACAAAATTGGTACAATTTTTGGGAATTCAAGATTATACCAAAATATTATTACTACCCATTAAGATAAGTTTTACTATCGGTAGCGGTATTAACCAAGTTTTTATAGTTTTCCAAAATAGTTCAAAAAGTGTTTGTTAATATATATCTCAAGGCCAATAATTATTTTGAATGTATATCATTTAAGAACGACTATCATCATGTGTCAGTAAATATATCATTAAACATTATTCACTTATTTTAAAAAGATCTCAACTACAGTTATATTAGGTTACGATTATTATGTTTGTATCTTGCAAATAATTGGACCATGGCTGTGGTAAATTGTAAGAAGTAAAGAACAAACACATCACGCCATAAAAGTATATGAAAAATAGTTTGCTCCCTGAAACAAAAATGTATAGCAACAATTATGATGAAAAATATATATTAACTTTTTCACTCAATAATTAAAAATATGTTATATGATGTTTCCTTCAATAATTGGAAAATTAGGTTGAGTGTTGAGTGAAGGGATAATGCATATGGTATTTATTATGTGTTTCCTACCCTTTTGTTGCCATGGAAGCAATCATTATCCCAGTGTATGAGCGTGTTTTGTATGTATTATATTGAAAGTCATAGGAGGCACAGTGAAAGTTATACAACGTGTGATCCTGGTGTATAAAATCTGTAATTGCGTCTGAATAATAGAAATCGTGGATCTTGCGATCTTTGGTTTTGTATTGTGATAAATCTTTTTGTTGGTTATTTACAACAAATTTAAAAATAAATATCAATGCATTTTATTTTTTTAGAAAAAAATGATCTGTAACTTGTTGAAATGAACGCAAGGTTATTTTTTTGCTATTTGGTACGACAGAATTGCATCCGACTGGACATAAATAAGCATTACAGCATGAAAATGAGTCACTCGAACCAATGATCTTATCAGTGAGGTAGACCAAAAATGACCATCCCCTCTTGGGAGTATTCGACCCGGTGCCCCAACATTGAGAGATGAACACGCCTTAACGCACACGGCTATCGCACTCCCTTAATTTTTAAAGTAAGTATAATATCAATGTCCCTATTTAAAAAAAACCTAGTCTATATAGTCAAATGAAAGATTTTGTCTTATGACGAAATAAAACAGTGTTGTAATCAATAACGCATAAAATGTAATTAATATACTTTTATATTACTTGATTTTTTGAAAAAAATGAACTTCAATTAGTTTAGTTTCACTTTTCAACTCTTTGAGCACTGAGGACGTATTATTGGCTCCTCAGGAATGACGTCACACCACCAAGGACGTATACTGACATAACAAAAGAATGCACCAGTCACATGTTTTGTTGTATCATTAGTGGGGAATGGGACAATTCAGCGCCGCCGATTCAGCGCGACCGATTCAGCGCCAGCCGATTCAGCGACGGCCGATTCAGCGCCAGCCAATTCAGTGACGGCCGATTCAGCGCCAGCCTCAATGACTTTGATTTAAAAAAATTCAGACCTTTTTTCAAAGAAAATTATATTTTCTGTAGCAGTACAATTGGTCAAACCTAGCACAAGATAATTGTCTTGCAGAAGTATTCAACAACAATGGGGTATTGGGGTTTCAAACCCAACTACATAGGTAAAAATACGAGTAAAGAAACCCTCAATTCTTGGGTCCTTGGGTCCCACCAGCCACAACAATGGGGTATTGGGGTTTCAAACCCACCTACATAGGTAAAAATACGAGTAAAGAAACCCTCAATTCTTGGGTCCTCGGGTCCCACCAGCCACAACAATGGTGTATTGGGGTTTCAAACCCATTGCAAATTGTAAAAATACGAGTAAGGAACCCTCAAATGCCCTTTTGCGCACCTTAAGTTCTCGGGACCCGCCAGCCGCAACAGTGTGGTATTGGGGTTTTAATCCCACTGCCATTAGTAAAAATACAAGTAAGGAACCCCTCAAATGCCATTTTGTGCACCTCGGGTCCCGCCGGCCACAACAATTGTGTATTGGGGTTTCAAACCCATCGCAAATTGTAAAAATACGAGTAAGGAACCCCTCAAATGCCCTTTTGCGCACCTTAAGTTCTCGGGTCCCGCCAGCCGCAACAGTGTGGTATTGGGGTTTTAGTCCCACCGCCATTAGTAAAACTACAAGTTAGAAACCCCTCAAATGCCATTTTGTGCACCTTGGGCCTTTGGGTTCCGCCAGCCGCAAAAATGAATCGGCGGCGCTGAGTCGGCGGCGCTGAATTGTACCGTACCCCATTAGTGGTGATCTGAAAGTTGTTTGTAGCCAGATTAAACCTTTATTTTGACCAATTCCTTTTATATATATCCCACTAATCTCCTATTATGACCATATGGCAAATATAAGAAGGATTTATGAAATCTAAAGTTTGTTTGGCAATCAAAGGATTTTCCTCTATTCCATGGACGATAAAAATGAAATAGTTCAGATCACAAAGAAAAGTTAATTATATATATGCAAACGAACGTGAAATGTTTATAATGTTATATAATTTTTAAATTACTTATATATTATATTTTATATATATATATATATATATATATATATATATATATATAAACAATAAAGGAGAAACCAAAAAAAAATTATATCCCATACCCATCCATTTTAATTAGTGTCCCTCCTGAGTACTCATCAGAATAAGAGCTCGTTATCCTTAGTTAATTAAAACTCGTGTACGTCATATAATTTTGTGTTAGATTTGATGTGCAGTCTCAATTTACTTATTATTATGTCTTTTGTCGACTTTGACAGCAACAAAAGGGATCTCTAGTCACCATCCTCTTATGCTGCTCTTTTCTTCTAACAAAATAATTCATTTATTATTTAGTTTTTTGATTGAAGTTGTCGTCTTATCAAGAGATCATTTTAAGCTGCAGCAATACAAAGAGATATATTTCTTCCTTTTTTGGGGGTCATTGAGAAGAGTACATACATTTGTCTCAGATGTTTGACACATATATTATATGATTGGGCCGTTAATCCCATCATACACATCTCTATGACGTCATACTTGAAATAGATCATGGTTTTTCGTTTTCATTCATTCAATGCTTATTTTGATAATAGATCTTGTATTCAACTAAGTATAAAATGAATGAACTGAATGATGACTCTCAGTTCTCTCTTAGGATGATGTTTAGTTCTTGATCCTCTTCAGAGGAGCCTCAGGTACTCCTCCCTGATCCTTGCTCAGTCTGAAAAAGAGCAAGGATACGCAACATCACTTAGTCATATAAAAATGAACATGGACGATGGAAAATCGAACAAATTGGTCACACCTAACATATATTCTTACAAATGAGTCCTCCATCCATAACATATGAACTGGATACTTAACAGATAAGAACAATTCACTCTCCTTCAACAAGTATAGGGACTTAAAATGGCTGCCTCGCTTGATGACGCACCTAAGTATTCTATGACATAGAAAAAGATGTCTCTTAAAAAGACGTCACTGAGTATGCCTTTTGTTATTCCTCCCTTCTTCTTTTCCTTAATATTTGGTATTGTGACAACGACCGCTCAAGGGATAAAACAAGTATTCCTTCATTCTATTCTTGGTTTTGTCTACCTGAATAATATATATAATTTGTCAACAAAGCTATATCCGATAACTGTCATCGGGAATTATTATTCCATTTTATATACATCGTCTATTGGCATCCAGTTATTAATGTGGCTATGGTTTGAATACCCATCCACTTTATATTGTCTGTTGACAAATATATTCGTTTCAACTGCGCCCAAACATTTATTGATCTCCTATAAAGAACTCCTTTCACATTCAAAACTTTGAATACTTTATTCCTTTAGATATATGTAACTTTTAGAATAAATTATGAGTATATATATATATATATCAGGAAACGACCGGGACACCTTTTTTCACCGGGACCCGGCCCAAGGCGGGACTTAAACTTTTCAAGCCGGGCCGGGCCAAAACCGGGCCAGGACTTAATATATATATTTTCGTTCCTTTGATAATCTGAAGTGGCGAATTTCCAGAAAAATAATAAGTGACGACGTTTTTTTAGAAAAGACTTTCCAAAAAAAAGTGACGACATTTTTTTAAAGAAAAGACTTTCCAAAATGACAACATTTTTTTAGAAAATAATCTCCAAAAAAAGTGACGACGTTTCTTTTAGAAAATAATCTCCAACAAATAAAAATTCTCAAAAAAGTCATGACGTTTTTTTTAGAAAGGTAGAAAAGTTCGAAAATTTCTTTCTAAAAAACTTTATGAATGACTAACGAAAAAAAGTATGTAAGTCCCGGTCCGTTGTCTAAAAAACCGAGACACCAGACCGGGCGCTCAAAAAACAGCCGGGACACGGGCCAGGCCACGGGCCGGGTACCCGGTCGTTTCCTGATACATATATATATATATATATATATATATACATAGGCGTAGGAGACAGGGGGCAAGGGGGCAACTGCCCCCCCAAAATTCGGGTGACTTTTCAAATTCGGTCAAATTGATTGAGGTATTCGGGCATTTAACTTTTGAAAAAATATCAAATTATTAAAGCAACCGGCTTTTTAATTATAACCAAATAAATATAATATAATGAATAGTATGTAATTACTAAAAACAAAATATCAATCTTTCTTCATTCGATAATTTTTTCACATATTTATCAGTTCTTGTTAAAATTCGGGCATATTGAATGCTGCCCCTCAAACCAAACATCTCCCCTACGCTTATGTATATATATATATATATATATGAATCATGGAAGTCATTTTTAGCATGATCTATTATCTATACAAATAAAAATTTAACTTTATCACCATGAAGACTACGCACCAGTCCCGACATCCACCCGCAACAATGACCTTTGTGAGTCCATTATCATTCAGAACAGAGCAAGCAGGTCGATCCCGGTTCCCCTTCATATCCGCGATTCTTTTCCAGTAGTAGCCATCGAATATCCAGGCAGCTCGGAGGGACAGTCCAGGAACTGAGTAGCCGGCGTCCTCTTCTTTGCTCGTGTTGGCCACTGATTCTCGAAAGGGATTACGGAAAACGTAAGGGGCCGCATAGCCGCCAGTAAGGAGGATGTGGGAATTGTTGAGTCTGCAAATTATTTTTAAAATAAGTAACGATTTTTTGGGCTTTTTAAGCATTATATTTGATATATCTGTTTGATATTATTATCAGATAAAAACTATCGTTTCGATAATGTTATACATGATGTGCTGCGTAAAATGAAGCACCATATGTTAATAATTTTAAGACAAATAACATAAAAGAAGATTGTTTTAAAAAAATAGTATTTTTTGTAATAAAAATACATATTTATGTATTATACAATCAATACTCCAATATATTATTATCAGATAAAAACTATCATTTTGATAAAAATAATGTTATACTTGATGGGCCGCTCTAAAATTTCAATAATTTTAAGGCCGATAACTTAAGAGAAGTGTCTTATTGAAGATAATAGTATTTTTCCTACTAAAAACAGATATACATTTATTATCAGGCTTGTTGATCGGAGTTTTTTCTGATCGGCGATCAATAGCGATATAGCGATATTTGATCGCTGATCGCTAAAGTTCCTGATCTTTATATCTTTTGATCGTAAGAAAATCACTAAACAATTGCGATCCGATCAATTTGTATAAAATAACTAAAAAGGAAAAAATGTTTGTAATAAGGATTTTCGAGACAAACCCTACATTTCTTAAAACTGAACTAGCTGTCACATTGACCAAAAACCATTCCAACAACTAATATTTGTTTAGAAAACAAAAATACTGACAGCCACTAATGGAAAAAAGCCAGTTTGTGCTATCCTGATATATTTTTGGCCTAAAATTTACAGACAGGCGACTATGTAAAAGTCATTGTTTAGGAGCTCATAGGCTATGGGAAACATTATTGTGGCATCTCCTGTCTTAAAGTATGCAGACATAAGTCAATTGTGGAGCCAGAGTGTTGGAGCTCATAGGCTGTGAAAAACAATCATTCTAATATTTTTGTCCTAAAATATACAGACAGTCGCCTATGGAGAAGTCGTTATTTTGGAGCTCATAGGCTATGGGAAACAACCATTCCATTGCCATATAAAGATGAATGCTTATAAAGGTTTGACTGTATATACATTTAAATTTTTACATAGAATTTGTATTACATAGGTAATTTTTTGTTGATCGCAATTAAATTGATCGGATCGCTGATCGGAAAAATCCCTGATCGTTATATCGCTATATCGCAAAGAATTTCTGATCGCTATTTTTGATCGGATCGCTATTTTTTTCCTGATCGCTCACAAACATGTTTATTATACAACCAATCCTCCATCATATTCAATAATACTCTCAAAACTGCCGTCAGCTGTACAAATCGGCTCAAGCATCCATGATGACCATCTTAATCTGGTGACTGGACTTAAAATGAATGCCACTTAGGGAGCTATTCAAACGCCCCACTATGGTATAGTCCATAGGTGCAGCGGGATCCGGGCGTTGAGGAGGCCATGAAATGCAGTATGACTGCTTCTTTAGGCTTTTTTCAGGCACTTTTGGATCCAACAATCCTCTTTTACTTATCAATTGACTTCAGGGATAGTCTTGGGGTTCTTTTGAAGCTCTTAAGATCATCCTTCACCAGTCGCCTCACGGTTGTCCTGGGCATTTTGAACTCACGAGCCAAACCTCTAACTGTTGCATTGGCATAGTTAATATTTTCATAAATACACGACTGTGGATGATTTTAATTCCGACTTGACATAGAAAGAGAAAAAAAACTGAAAACATAGAGACATCTCTCTGGCCTCTCTTTTATTATAGTATTAAACCTCACAAACCTCTCCCTTTAAAAAAAATATTCAAACAGATTTTTTACTAATTATTTTATTATTTTTTACATTTATTACAAAAAAATTCAATACATTTTGATGCGTTGTTTCTTTTATCTTCTAGATGAATTATGAGGGGTGGTCTTACTGTCTTCCTCCTTCATTTTCGTCGTCAAATCGACCAGAAAAATGCTAAGAGAATTAATAAGCTTTGAGAGGAAGCCTAGAGAGCCTTCCATGACGAGGGAGGCATTGAACTACTTACCATAAGAACAAGTCAGTCCCGACAAGAGACGATGGAGTTCCTCTCGTTCAGGAATCCTGTCGAATAAGTGACTCCGGACACAGGGGGAACTCCGTATCAAGGTTCCTCCTCTAGAGTTAAATAACTCAAGCTGTTTAATGTAACGCAATAATAATAATAACAGCTTTGTTATGAAAAAAGGAGAGGTTTGTGAGGTTTAATACTATAATAAAAGAGAGGCCAGAGAGAAGTCTCTATGTTTTCAGTTTGTTTCTCTTTCTATGTCAACTCGGTATTAAAATCATCCACAGCCTAAATACACTTATTCATGTATAGACAACACCGATAATTTTTGTCTACAGCTCATAAAATATACAAACATTAAAATAATTTATAATATAGTTTGTTAAGGAGTAAAAAATAATTAATAATTTCTTTTTGTATGAATTGAATAATTTATTTAAAGTTGTAAAGACAAAAGTTTTTCTTAAATTAATGATTTACATACTAGAATTATATGCTTTTTGTCAAAATGAAGGTGATGGTGCTCATTTAAACACAATAAACCAATCTATAAAATGTATTCATCAAAAATAAAATACCCATTTTCTGTGTGTTGCTTTGACTTTTTTAAACTATCCAAAAAAATAGCTTCATTTATACATTAAAAGTAGGTATATTTGATATTAAAATGTATGTGCTTTAATGACAGCATGGATAACAAAAAGACTGATATAAAATATATACTCGTATATCGGCATTTGTAGTTTAAGAAACAACAAACAAATTCAAAAATATATTTACAAAAAGCTTTCATTCATATGCCTTATTTAAATTGTTTTTAGGATTTAATCAGTTTTCGACTCAAAAAGGGTAAAGTTATATATAAAAGTTTTTATTTAAATTTGTTTTTTCGGATTTAATAATTTTTCTCTTTTATAAAAAGTTTAAAATTATAATAAAAATTCGTTTATTGAGTATTACGTCGTTTTGTGTACATTTCCATGAGATGCTGGGATGCCCAAATGCTGATAGAAGAAGAAGAAAAAATAATTCTAAACATATATAAAAGGCCCCAGCATTAATAAGAAAGCCAAAGAGTGGGAATCGTTTTTCCAAGACATATAATTTGTTGCTATATAGAAATGGAAACATGTACAGAAGAATAATTGTTTTGTAAGAACAAATATCAGAGGCCTTCATTGGCAAAAACACATTTCCAGAACCATAACATTTATAACCTCTTATAATGAATAATGCTTTGCAAAACACCAGGCTTTTTGTGTTGTTTTTCGTTACTCTTATATATAGCATTTATAAAGTTATTATTAAATTAAATAGAAACCAAACAAGTATAATTAAGATCTTCATTTTTCACCCATTTAGTGTTTCTTTATTATTATCATGCATTTTTTATTATTGAAGGCTCTCACATAATTTTTCTGCAAAATAACGAATGTATCGTTAGATAAATAAAAAAAATGTCTGTCAATATTGGATGTGTTCACTTGGTAAACATTACAGTGTATTCAAATTATGTATAAATGTATATACATATTTGCAATGTTGTTGCACTGATTTCATTATTTGATTTACAAAAAAAAACAACGAGTTGTTGATAAGTAAACTTAGTATTCAAAGATGTTAATGATACGTGTTTCATCAGAATTGAGTTATAATAGTTGTTAATTTCAATGGAATTTATAAAGCGTAAGTACAGCTTTACTCCCTGTGAAAATAGTGGTGTATCAAACGTTTTAGTTCACCTTCATGACTTATCTTTTTTGTCTATATTGTTCGCTAGAATTGCAGTATCCGATAGGATATGAATAAGCATTATAGCATGTAAATTAGTCTATCGAACCTAGGATCTTATGAATGAGGTAGCAGACCACAAATGACCATCCCCTCTTGGGAGTATTCGAACCTGCGCCTCAACATTGAGAGTGGAACACGCCTTAACGCACACGGCTATCGCACTCATATTTTATCAATTTAATTTTAACTTTGAAAGATATTAAAAGTTTTAAACTCAAACATTAGCTAAAAATGTTTTATGAAATGTTTTAATTTTGTTGCATAACATATTGATTTTATCAACCTTTTAAATATCCTATAATATAAAATCCTCTATTACATATATTTGAGTGTATATCATTGCGTATTGTTCAATAATATTACCCTTCAGAGTTATTATATTTAGTGTAGTATAAAAACAAAAATATTATAAAGTATAAAATTTTGCAGTCAACCGAATAAAATGTTTTTAACCGAAAAAAAATATATTATGTCATAATAAGGCAGACAGGCCATGGACCTGAAACCCAAAGATGACATGATAATGATAATTGTGAGATCCGAGTACCAAGTGACGCAAGTTGAATCCAAGTGCCATCAAGGCTTGGTTGGAAATTCCAATATTCTGTACTTATGACTGGCGAATACGGAGGGCTCATTGGCTGTATTTGTGGATCCTAACAGCACTATATTTATGGTTCTTGGAACCCCTTGCTGCAAAAGGTAACATGTTTTTTCTGTTTACACATTTTTACTGTACCATATATATCATATGTATAAGAAACATATTACCCTAATATAAAATAAACATATTAGACAGACGAATGAGCATGAAAGATATTTAAGTTACTTTAAAAATCCTAAACTTATCCTTATTTCTTTCTTTTGCCAAGAAAAAAAGAGAGTTTTTAAACGTCAAACTCGCTTAGAACCTTTTCCTCAGGAAAATATATAAACAAAAACAAATAGCTATGTTTGCCTTAGAGTACAAACAAGAAAGTTTTTTACGGATATAAATAGAAGACAAATAAAAACAGATCCAATGTAAAGTAAACACCTAAGATATTTGTCGTGTAGGACGCGAGTTCATCTTACGTTATACTGGATTTAGAAAGATTTTTTGTGAAAGGAGACATTTTGGTCAATTACCTAAATATAGATATTTAAAAAGGTTGAAGCCAAAGTTCTATTGGGAGACCACAAATTACTCTGGGAAGCACTTTCAATAGTCCTTTAATTGACCTATTACTTAAAGATATATAAATATAGCTGCCAGCTGCAAGTGGCCTCTAATTGCATTGTATTTAACTTGCATTGTAAAGACTGTGGAAAATTATATAATAATACCATACATGCATTTGTACATTGCCCGTTATATCTATTCTAAAAAAAACTAATTGTAATAGACGTACTTACAACCATATTAAATTCCTCCCTTCAGTCTGTTATACTATAGTGATACCATTAGTCTTTTCATTCAACGCTAACCTTCACTATAATAATGTTAATTTTAGCTTGTTATTTACCTAAGTATGTTATACCATAGTGATATCATTGCTTTTATTTATTATAATTTATTTTATTTGGTTCGTTCTTTTGTTGTTGCATTGATTAAAGACTAAAATGTTTTATTATGTATTGTGTACGCAACTACTTCGACTTTTATATAAGAACTGAAATACAGGAAAAAAAATATAGCTACAATATATATTGGACAATTTTTTTTTTTATTTTATATAATGCTTTCATGGAACTACCGAGACAGTTTCAGGAAAGACGTTTAGGGATAAATAAGGCCTATTAACTCCAAGGTCCGGAGACCTTATTAAACTCCTCCCTTCAAAATCATAGACAAAAACTGATTTTAATCGCATTTCACAGGCTATTGATATATTTATTTGGTATATATTATTTTTGTATAATTACTATATATATATATACATACATATAATATCCTGATATCATGAGTGAATATGTCAATGTAGTGATGAGCATCATGGGTTTCTTCGTACTAAATCTGGCTTCTGAAACTATACTTTAGTGGAATGACTTACACAACGATAAACAATTTTAGTTTCAGTGTAAAGAAATATGATTTATTATATAATTTATTTTTCCCACCCACCGGAAGAAAGTTATATATTTACTCTCTATTGATAAGTGCATTTTCTTTAATAGAAAAATGCATTATGAATGGACATTAACCTTTTTACCCTTTACCTAACACATATTTAAATATCACTTCATGCATGTAAGTGATTGACAAGAGAGGATGAAGAATAAATGCTTTACCATTACTAAGGCCTAAGTTACGTATCATGATATAATCCCTCAAAACTATATTTAGGTCGTTTCTTGATATATATAACATATATCAAGAAACGACAGGGTACCCGGCCTGGGTCCCAGCTGATTTTTTTAGTGTCCCGGCCCGGCGTCCCGTTTTTTTTAGGCACCAGGCCGGGACTTAAAATTTTTCTTTCGTTTGTCATTCATAAATTTGTTTAGAAAGGAGTTTCGAAATATTTTTTTAAGTCATCACTTTTTCTAAGAATTTTATTTTTTTTAGAGATTCTTTTCTAAAAAAACATCCTCACTTTTGACGGAGATTCTTTTCTAAACCAAATATCGTTACTTTTTTTTGGAGATTCTTAAAAAAAACATCGTCACTTTTTAGGAAATTATTTTCTAAATCAAAACATCATCACTTTTTTTGTAATTATTTCTCAAAAAAATACGTTGTCACTTTTTTGGAAATTCTTTTTTTTTTTAAAACGTCGTCACTTCAGATTGTAGAAAGGAACGAAAATATATATTAAGTCCCGGCCCGGTTTGGCCCGGCCCGGCTTGAAAATTGAAGTCCTGCCCCGGTCCTGGCGAAAAAAGGAAGGTGTCCCGGTCTTTTTCCTGTATATATATATATATATATTAATATAATAAAGATTAATACATGAGAAATGGCAAGCTTCGAAGAGAGGCTTTCACTATTATATTAAAGAAGAACAAAATATGAGGTTCCCGTATTTTATCTGACTACTTTTACCACAATTTAAGTGTTGTCACATCTTTTTGTGCTTTCAAGGGAACAACTTTTTGTTCCTTAAAACCTCTTGGGATTAAACAAAAACATTTGTTGTTCACAAGACAACATTTTCCCAAATAAAAGGGTTCGTTATTTATGATGAGACATTTAATATTTTATGGAAGAAATTTAATTCTTTTTAAATATTATTTTTTCCATTCAATCCCTTAGTGACTGGTATTCCGATATTGTTCATGAACTAAAGTTATTATTTAAAACCTCTCTGTGGCAGTCATATTTTTATAATAACAGATATATTTTTTATTATTTAATTGTTTCAACTCATACTCCAAGATGTATTCCATTAAATAATTAAATCATATTTTTTTTTGTACTTCAGTACAACATGATTTGATTTTATCTAGTACGTGTACATAAACACAATATCACACAAACAACTCAATAGAAGAACGTACAAAAACATATAAAAAGATACTTTATGATTAAAATGACTAATGAACGAGAAGTTTAATTTTATAAAATCTATATTTGTTATAAAATATTCAGGAATAATGTTAGGCACTTTGGAGTTTGTAAAGAATAATGAAAACTTTAGTTAAAAGATAATTTATTTTTTCCCTAAAAGGACCTAAATAAATAAAGGAGAAATGATTTTTTTGTTCAGACAATATTAAAATCAATATAAGCCGTTAAGGTGACTTTTTCCGGGCCATCTCTGATCGCTTCACACTCGGATAAAAAGTGATAGGCTACCTCTTTGTAAATTCCATAATTCACCAGTTTACTGTGGGTATAACTTGTGATTAAGGTACTTGTTATTATCCTGTACAGAAACCAATATAAGGAAGTATCCAACAAAGGGTTTTCTAGTGCTTTAATTATTGACCTGATGGGGGCGGTTCGCCAACTCTATCCCTATGTCTCTCAATCTGTGTCAAATACTTGTTTTTTCATTAGATCATTTTATGATTTCTTTATTGTTTATATGAGTACGCCCCTTCATGATATATTTGGTACACCGGTACTCTGGATAAAATCTGTGCACCTATGCACCATTTTCTTTAACGTTATGATTATATCTAAAAAATATTTAAATATATTTATTTACCTTACGGAACAATGAAAACTGATTCCAGAATTTCGTAGTTCTGAGGGAAGCGGTGCCGCACGACGCCATTTTCTTTGGGTAAGTTCAAAGACTTCTGTGGAGTCCGCACTCTTGGACCCATTCGCACCTCCGAGGATCCAGAAATTTCCATCGGGACTCAATACGGCAGAAGCATCCGCCCGAGAGTAATTCAATGATCCTGTGTAAGACCAGTCATTGCTGGATGCATTGTACATGTGACATGTTTTCTAAAAACAAAGGGATATTCAGTATTAGAACCAAAATAATATTGAAATATACAAGAGCGATATTAATATGATAATAATTTGTTTCACTTTAAATTACAGATTTAATTTTAATCTAAAATGTTTATTGATAAATACATTTTGGAAAATATTGTCATATTGTACAAGGTCTTTAAATTTTTGTAAACTAATTTAATATTTTACCGTTAATTTTTTATATAATCAGACTTGAAAATGGCTTCAAAGCATGATAAATGCCTGGAAGTTGATCCCGTAAAAACATCGGTCCTAATTAGAACTTTCAATTGAGAAACATTCCAGTTGTTGCTACTCGTAGAAAGGTTTTTTCCCTAAAAAATAAACGATATATGACTATCGTTTTGAAGAAAATCATACTATTGATTGGTCATACTATCATAAACATATAGTAGTGCGATAGTCGAGCGTGTTAAGGCGTGTCCAACTCTCCATGTTGGGGGCACAGGTTCGAATCCCGAGAGGGATTGTCATTTTTGGTCTACCTCATTATAAGATCCTAGGTTTGATAGACTCATTTTAATGCTATAATGCTTATTTATATCCTGTCGGATGCAATTATATCGAACCATATGGTATGAAATCTGTTGTCAATAGTTTTCGTTAAACTCAAGTTATGAATCAGCTGTCATGTGCCCAAACTTTCTCATTCTAAGGCACTGGTGTTGGTAAGGCAAGACCCACCTATATAGCAACCCACATATCAATCAGAGATGTAACTCAATAATTTAGGCCATAAAATGATGGTATGGTTTATAAAAGCCACGATAATTACCAGATGTTCCACGGAATTAGTTCCGCCACAGACAACGAGCGCATCCTTGGCCACAATGCCCGTCATACCGCGTGCGGCAGCACTGTGGAAAAAGTTTCCGTTAGCCTACCGTTCAGAAGACCAATCCGATTTTGACAGATATTTTTTATGCCCGAGGAAAGGAATTCCACGTCGCGGAGTAGCTTATTCGTTCGATTCGGACTGAAGCCCCCAATGGCGATGAGGTGATGCTCCATTCCTAACAGTGAATGTGAATTATTTCCAATTGAATTACCCCAAATATTTGCGTATTATTAATTACAATAAAACTAATGAAGTAGTAGTAGAGAATAAAGATGAAAATGTTTTGTTCAATATTAATTACTACAAATTGAACGTCGTTTATTTAGGAGTGTAGCACTTCATTATAACGTATCTCATATAACGGTCAGGTATCAGATGACATATGTATAAACATAAAGATAAAAGATATAGAGAGCTTATTCCCTTGATCTGTATTTTTGTGTCCAATATAAACAAATTAATTTGAACTACGTCATCGTAAGCTGATCATAGAGATATAATATATCTCTATGATCAGCTTACGATGACGTAGAACGTATTACTTTGTTTATAGGGGCACACAGAATACAGCTGAACGACGATGTTTCTCTGCTATTGAAGGGAATCAGCTCTCTATATATATTTATATCTCTATGGTATGAACTAACAGCCTAATATATGATTGTTTGCGATTTCTTATTTGGATTATAAAAACAACTTCTTCCATGAGCATTTATTTAAATATACTCAGATCAAAGGAACGTTCAAAAAACCTATATTTAAATAATACAACTCCAATATTTGATATTCAACAGTTTAATTTTGTATATATATTCTTTGGAATTATAATGACACGCAATAATTAGTGGGAGCTTGTTTGATTCTTTATGTCCAGGACGTAGATTAATATTTTCGTCAACCTCATTAAAAAGATGCACTAATATTAATGCTTGTTTATATCCAATGGGATGCAATTGCATCGAATCAAAGAGGTATTGACAAATAGAAGAGAGCCTTATTTTATATATTATTTAGGAATTACATAAGGGGAGGGCTTTTTTTGTTGCATATTCTTAGACTTACTATTGATATCTAAGGATGACCATTGCAAATGTTGAACCTTTAGACTCTTTTAGTCATTCCCTCATACTTCAGACACAATGAAGACTGCAATGATATGGGATTTAGTATTTATATATTAACTACTTGAGCAACTATATTTCGAAATGGTCACCAGGAGCATGGCTGTCATTCTGGGCCAGAAGCTGGAGTTAACCTTATTGATGAAGTCCAGTTGACTGTTGTCCGCCTCCTCGTTGATAGTGGTCTTTATGGCTTCCACACTTGGATGAGGTGTGGCACAAACCTTCTTCTCAAGATTGCTCTAAATGCCAAATGGGGAGAAATACGGAGAAGAAGGGGGCATATTTACCAAGGCCAGAATGCTGGCTGATTCTTCTGACACCAGGACAGAGTCCTGCTGCCAAACATAATTACCCTTAGGATAATAAGTGCTGTCCGGTCATGACTTTACCACCGTCTTCATCACCTACAATTACTCCTTCATGCCAACCTTTAATCCCTTGGGAACCAATTAGGGGCCATGATCACTTCATCCCTTGTCACCAGGCCTAATATCATTGATAGGGTGAACATCGTGTGGCCTCAGAGCAAGGTAGCGGTCATTCTGAGCATTCCAGCCTTGAGTAACCACCCTGAGCTTCTCATTGCTAAAAAACACGGCCCACACATTAACTGTTCTTTATCCAACTTAAAATTTGAATCCTATTTCACTCTTTTGGCCTTTTTTCTGGTGCGCAGGAGATGGTCAGGAATCTTGGTAGCAGCTTAGATTGTTCTTTTAAACTGCTCACCTGCCTTGTCAAGCTTGCTGTTGCATATCTTTGGATTCTCTTCCTTTTTGCCATAGTGATTTACTCCAGCTTCTTCTATTATGTCATCACTTGCCCCTCCCCAATTGCTGAAAGGGGTTTGACCTTGTAAACAAGGCATCATGAGCAGCCTTCCTTGTCCACCAAGGAAAACAATAGGTCACCAAAATATATCACTAATACATTTGAAAGACTATAATTTAATACATTATTAATGTATGTACACATAATATTTCTGTGGTGCCATTCACTTAGTCTACATTAGTAAATATCAAACTTTAGGTCATTGTTAACGATTTGCGAGTAGACCCTGTAGTATTCTATGAATACTGGCATTAATTGGCATGACAGCCATGCAAAATTAATATACAACACAGTTATCCGTCCTTTTGCTGTCTATTTTTAAACATATCGCATTTCAGTAACACTTTTAAATAATATATTTGCATTTAAATTGATGTAATTATGAAAAAATACATGTATAAGTATTAAATTAAACACAAATCTAACATTCTAAAACATGTTTTATCATTTAAGTTATATGAAATGCCTAAAAGAAATGGATTAATTATGTATTTCTGATAATTTTATATATTTTTATGCAAAAAAAGCATACGGGAATAAACAAAAAATAATTGAAAGCGCAAGGTCTGGACAAAAAGAACATATCAAAGGCATACAGAAACAAAAGCATAAGCCGAACAATTTTGAAACTATAAAACAATTATAAAAAGTTTATATACCTCTTTAAAAACGGATAACAAAAGTTTTATAACAAACGTTGATATAAGATCAATGTATTATATTTTTCCAGCGTCGCATAAAGATTTGTAGTTGATACTCGGGATTTTGACTTAATTATCCATATTCTCATCTATAGCAACTACTACGCTTTTCCTCTACTTTCAGTCCTTAAGTGGAAGATGTAGTGTTAGCCTTTAGGCTACTGGAGTCTTGAAGCTTTTGATTTGTTGCATGTTATTTCAAAAAAAAATTATATACATGTTTCTTATAATTAATTGTTAAAAATACTAATTCTTTTAAAAAATATAACTCTTATTAATTACGATAAATAATGATGAAATTTATAAACCTGCAATTTTTCGAATCCAAGGAAGAACTTCTGGATGGTTGACCCGTGAGTAAATAGTAGCGTCTTCGCTGCAGGATGTGCCCGTAGTGACGATGAACAGCTGTTCAAAGTAGGGTTCTCGAAATGTATCGAATACTTTTCGCACGGAAGGGGATCCAGAATCTCCATGGCAGGCCACGGATCTCTGAATTTCCGATCCAATACAAATTAGGTCGTGTGCCATTCCCTAGAGATTAAATTACAAATTAAAATGAATCTTTTTTAACCTTGAAGAGGAAAGAAAATTGCATTCTGGGTGAATTTGCAAGAATGGATTCTTTACCTAATGTGCACAACTGCTAATTAATTCTACCTCAAGGAGCCTAGAAGGCTATTCACGTAGCCTATTTTATCATTCCTCAGAATTCCTGGAATTTCATTAGCTCTGGAGGATTTTTTTTCCATATGTTTATACATTTATAGCAAGACATCTATATATATATATTTATATATATAAAGAATGCAAAACAAGATGCCTTTAGAATAATATAAAAAATAAACAAAAATTGTCCTTTAAAAAATTAGAAATGAATACTACAATACAATATTACGAATTTTATAATATGTCATCGCTCATCAGTGCTTCCAGTAACCTTTGGCTTTCGTACATATTTGGTTGAATGAAATGACACCAGTCACTGAAGTCATTATATGATAATATACGAATTTATCGACTCAGATGTTAGTTAAAAAAGTTTTTTCACCTTATGATTTTTTACTCTCCTTTTCTTCAGTTTTATTTTAAGAATGTTTGGCTTTACCTCTGGCATTTGAAACTTTTCAACAAACTGTCCAGTGTACCGGTGTAGTGTTTTAAGTATTGTCTTTCATTTAAGAATGTACAGAATGTACGATTTTCTTTATCCTAAGTTTAAAAATGAGTGCTTCATTACCTCTGGCAGTTGAATCCGATGTCCTGTGACGTTCCGCACATCTCGGTATTGATAATCAGTGACAGGAAACATTTTTTCGCAGGTATTTTTTGGGTAGACCTGGAGTCTGTTCGTTTGAGCACATTGGATTTCTCTCCGTTCTCATCCAAGCCCCATCCCGCAATGACGACCAAGTCATTGACGTGATCATCCCCCCCGCTCGCCACTTCAAAAGGGAGACAAATGGGACGGACGTAATAGGTATAGGGAATATTCCTCAGTCTCCGCGAGGCCAATGTCGAAGTAGGATTGGTGAAGAATGAACTTGGGGTGAATGTGGGTTCTCTTGATGGCAGACTTGACCTCATACAAAGAAGACTCCCTTGTTTCACTATAAGCCTTGCGAACCCAAGTGTGGATGTTTAAGTCCGCATTCCCAAGACGGACTCGTAAGCTGAAAACGTTTTTGAAAGAGTAGAATTGGTTGTTTGTCAATAGCTCATTTTGTACCGATGAACCTCTTTTATTGTCAGATTTGTTTGTTTAGATCTTAGATTGGACCCACCTCACCGGAACTTAATCCGGTATCAGCGGTAGTAAACCTATTTAGGAGCTATGATCTTTATTATTAAAAATAGGTTAAAAAACACCTAAACATTTATATACTTTAAAAATATATTCCTCCAAGGATAACTTCCAATCTTTAATCTTTCCTTTTAGAGCCATCATTCTTTCCATTGTTACTGTGCAGTCGAAGATGAGGTGGTGTGGAGTTTAGTCATCCTCTCTACATAGTCTACAAGGTGGGCGTATGGCCGTAATAAAAGTTATTTTTTGTTATATTTAAATTCGATGCCACAAACTTCAGTTCGATTTAATTTTCTTTACAAACACTCGGACAGAGCTATTGAGCTAGCAGATACTATAAAAGATAATGATCCTGAAACCAAATAAATTGTGTTTTTTTTTGGAAAAATGATTATTCTCATCCCTATATTATTGGCCAAACTTGTGATCCTTCATTGACCAACAATCAAAATGTATGTAAATACTTGAACATCACAAGCCAAACAATAATATAAGAAATCCATAAAATATCTCATTTATACTATGAAACATTAATAGAATTTAAAAAACAATGTTATAGCTACCAAAAATAAAACTATATTCGTATGGATAATTGAGATTCAATATAACTTAAATCTTTTGTAATCAATGTAAATATTTCATTCAATATTTTAATCAAACATAATATTAAAAAAATGAAGTATTTAATTATTTCTACAAAATGTAAAGGGATTTTTGTGTGTAAAACACAAGAAGGCTAGACAAAAACGAACTTAAAATTATAAATGTCAATTAAGGGCTAATCAAACAAACATTTTTTAGGATGTATTCAAGTTTTGATGCTATGCTATGAAGAACAGTATTTCCTCTGATGGTTTCCAATGGTTAAAGCTATTAAGAGACGCCAAATCATGTGCAAGTGTTCATGTGTTAGGAATGCGATTTCGTTAATAGTTAACAATTAATAATTATTAATAACAATTTATATAAGCTACTAGTTTCTCAAGAAAAGTCTATATATCAAGGAGTCATGGGGCTATATAATCAAAACAAAATTAATTTACTCCTAGTGTACATATTCGAATTAAAATACTTAACTTTAGTTTGATTCTTCTTCTTATAATATAGATATAGTTCAAATTAGTATTGTTTTGGCTTAATATACTTTAAATTTATTTTTTAATTACACATGATTCAAAAATAAGAATAAAAAGTTCAGCTAATTTAATGACGTAAAATCGTATAATCAAATGATTTTGTCAAAAAAATTAAAAAAATCCTCAAATATAATGTTCATATTGTTTTTAATACAATATATTTTGTCCTTTGATTATTATATGACATAATGTAGTTTTATAGCCACATTTATATTACGCAATCGAAGCACGAAGACACCAAAAATTAGGTATCTGTATTAATTGTGATAAATAATTTGTATCAATAGAAAGCTTTTCTGTTCAGCCAGAGTCTTTTAATGGAGATCTCACATCCAAGCTGTATACAAGCAATAACAATATCATAATATCTTAGACTTCAATCTCACTATTGGATTCCTCTTTGAGGCTTACCCCTTTGAGTTTGTATTGTCCAAGCAATGAGCAGAGGTGAGAATAAGCGATGACTGATCAAGGACCCTCCACAGTGATGTTCCATTTCCCATTGGAGAAAGTCCCAAGGGATGCCATCCAAGGAATCTCTTGAATATCCAGATCATTTTCATCAATTATACGCTTCCAACGTCGTCTCTTAGCGGGGACACCACACTCTACAATGGTTCAAGAGATAAAAAAATATAAAGTCATAATGGAGGAAGTAAAAATGATGAGTTGGTATCATCAACTGATCCATAAAGAACTGGTAGAAGAATTTTTGATGACGTATAGCGACCTAAAAGGGCCCTACTACACCTATTAAACAATCACATCCGGGAAAAGGAAATGGAAATACTAAGATAATCAAATTATCGACCTATCTTACACCTCATAAAAGTAGATCTTTTGTGCCTCTTTTCCCCTCTGTCATTCATTAAGCTGTGCATTAATACTGCTCAAGATATTACATGATTTATTTTCCTTTTTATAAATTAGATCCACTTTAAGAGCATATATTTCGTTATAAAGCTACAAAAGATGTCTCCACTCAGCTGCTAAGTAGAGTATTTTGTTTCTTGTTTTATTTAATTGAGTCGATTGTTGGACAGTTGGACAAATATACAGGATATTTCCCCAAATATATATGTATTATTATTATCTCGTTATTATGACCTTGCCTTGACCTAAAGGTAAGGTGCTCTTTTTTGCATACGTTACCTCTCGGAGGGTATTATTGTGACAGAGATCTGGATCACAGTTTCCCCATGGCCCCCTGATGTGAACCCGGTTTCATCAACCTGGTGGAACACCAGGGCTTGTTATTTGTAAATAGACTGATTTCCCATGTGCAAGTCGTATGCTCAACTCCATCGTAAATGAATGGAAATATGCATGGCCGATCCGGGGTTTTCCCTCCGATGGTTATGCAGGGAGGCTCTAAAAAGAATAAAATGAAGGTTGAAGAAGAAGAGAGGTAAAAGCATGTCGAGGGGGGAGATACGAACCTGGTAGAGACTTTTCAGTTGAGGACCTTGGCGGGGAGGACCTTCTTACATCTTCTTCATTCGAGTCGTGACTAGATAAAAAAAAGGAAATGAATTGTATTAGCATTTTTTTTTAAGTAGTATAAATTGAATTATATAATTTACTGGGAAAATTATACTTAAAAAGTAAAACTTGGCAAAAAATATGAACCACCGAACACGTTAAAATGCATACTTATTTATAGTTTCTGATTTTTTTGTTGCATATTTTTGCCCGTACCTCCATTTTTTCTGCATATTTTGCTTATTTTGGATTTTCATTGCATGAATGTTTCTCGTACAAAGTAATTTTGTGCTAAACTCTCTCTCTTTCTTTTCTGCTTACTACGAACGCCTAACCTTTTCAAGAAAATATATTTCATATTTTCCAAAACATTTGTAATTTTTCTGCAATTTAGCAGCTTTTATTTCCTAATTTTGGGCTTGAAAAGCTTTTTTATTTTACTCCCTAGTTGCGTAACCCCACAACAACAACAAAATGGAACTCATTTAAAGTATTTCAAATAAATTTTTATAGTTGTCTAATTATTTAAAAAAACTTGATTATGGGGAATTATTATTTCCATATTTTAACACAATTTTCCTAATATAAAACTAGGACTGATGATACAACT
>CP045906.1:2043150-2060559 GCA_013387185.1 Caligus rogercresseyi
TCAAGGCATTTATCCGGAGTCAGGGAAGATAGAAGGGGGATGGAGGCAAGGAAGGGATCGAGTGATCTCCAACAAGTTTGACGTCTAGGCCAGAATGCTTTCATGCACCAAAAAAAAAAGATTCCCCAACTATGATCAGTGGAGGCTCTATTATTTGACGATTGTGATGGTGACGTCACTCTTGGACTGTCTCTCCCCCCCTCATTTTTATATAAGGCGTGCGTTTTAAAACCGTGTAAATTTGTTTCCTGTGAAAATAGCTCTATCGCTGTCCATGGATGTAGTGTATCATCAGTCCTAAAACTATTTGAATCTTTCCATATAAAATATAATTATAGATCAAGACATCAGTGAAAGGGGGAAAAGAGGGAACTCATCGAATACTGCAAAAAACATCTACATTGTATACTTCAGGCTAAAAAATGAGGATAGACACAAAAGTGTCTACTACTTTATCAAAACTACATTCCTCTAAGTATTTAAAAAGGCATTAGGACTCTTGCCATACTATATTTCAGATTCAGACTCTGCACATTGAATTACTAACGACTCTCTATATTTATAATTATCTTGAGAAAGAACTCTTTTTTGCTCTTCAACATCTTCACGAACTGTATCATAATTGTATGTTTGCAATTCTTTTTATGCCTCAACAAGAAGTGTTCCACAACAAGAAACTTTATGTTCATATTTTAAAATAACAACGAATCTACCTTTTATGTACTTCGACAATGTATTGGATCATTCGCTTTGCCCATTTATTTTTTTTCCTCATCTGAAACTGTGAATATTATCATGGGATGAGAATAATTAGAATTCAACATAATTGATATAGCCTTTCACTGATTAATCGAAGAAGCAAAAAAATACTTTATATAATGGCGACTTTTTTCGTTTCAATGTTATTTCTCAAGTGGATTTTGTCAGTCGGTGTCGAGTTAAAAGCGCTAATGAAATAGTGAATCATTTGACTAAAGATTACTTTATACCAGACTGACATAGAAGAAAGAAAAAATGCTGTCGATCGAGAAAACATAGAGACAATATCTTGCATCTCTTTTATTATAATAGTCAATTACTCACAAACCTCTCATTTTATCAATAAGCGTTTCTATTATTATTTTTGCGTTATCATAAATAGCTTCAGTTAGTCTATTTGAGGAGGAATCCTGATATAAAGAATAGAAGAACTTAAGTGTCTATGAAAACACAATAATGAAACATAATTTAACTAGAGGCATATATACACTCAGAGAGTGTGTACCTCCGCCGATCCCCACAACATTCCCATTCAAACATTCTCCCTTTCACACGCCCGATTTTCTATCTCTAATCATTGTTTCCTCTCTGTTAGCTCATTTTGCATATTAAAAAAGCACTCAGAGACGGGAAGAGGAAGAAGTTTAAGCTACGTCACTGGGTTAACATAGTCCTGAGCTGATATATGAACATAATACGTCAATGAATATTTTTTTAGCGTTTGTTCTTTCCTACTCCCTGAATAGAGACCCCGTTTCATTTAGTATTTTGCTCATTTTGCATATTAAAAAAGCACTTATAGATGCCAAATTTATTCATCGTTCCTTTTGGCATTCCAACAACTCCACAAAGTTCATTTGAATCCGTTCAGTACTTTTGAGTTATCCTGCTGACAAACAAATAAACAAACCAACAAACGCCAGTGAAAACAATACCTCCTTCGGTGGAGGTAAAAAACAATACCTCCTTCGGCGGAGGTAATAATTTATAATCAGGGACATGTTTGTTCCTCTCGTCCAAGGTGTCCTGTGGTAATAAACTCCAACACAGAAGGGAACTCCGTATCAGGGTTTCTCCTCCAGAATAGAGGAACTAAGCAATTATATATAATGCAATAATAACTAGAGGTATATATACACTCAGTGAGTGCAAAACATCCGCCGTCACGGGGTCCTTATGAGCCTTCCGAGGCGGATTTTTTTACGACTGGGGCGGCGTAGAGGGAAGGGGGAGGGTCCCCCTCGACGGAAATTCTGAGAGGAAGACGCTCCCGGCACCCGATTTCACAGCACAGCGACATCTATTGGCAGAGTAGGCTAACTTGAAATATTATTAGTATTTAGCTCATTTTGCTCTTAATTCTGCACTCAGAGATGCCAAAATTTAATCACTTGTTACTTTTGGCATTTCCAACAACTCCACAAAGTTTCATCGAAATCCGTTCCGTACTTTTTGAGTTATCCTGCTGACAAACAAACCAACAAACAAACAAACCAACAATCCAACGCCAGTGAAAACAATGCCTCCTTCGGCGGATGTAATAATAACACCAACAGCTTATTCATACTTGAAAAAGAGAGAGGTTTGTGACTATTTGATACTATAATCAATAGATGTAAGAAAGAGTCTCTATGTTTTCGAATCGGCAGCAGTTATTTTTTCTTTCTCTGTCATGTTGGGAAAAAGTAATCCCTTGCGTATCAGTTGTTATTACCTGTTCGATATGTCTACTTTTAAGTATACAAGCTTAAGGTTGGCATTGTTTGTTAAAATTGCATTACTCGTCATTGTGTATGCAATATTAAAACTATCTGGTAACTTTTTATCAGGTTTAAGAAATCTCATTGAAGTTATATGAAAGAGAAAGAACAAGGAATATACTTGATTCCTTGATGTTTATTGTATGATTGATGATAATACATCTCTTAAATACATTGGCAAGTGTATACAAAATGGAGGATAGTTAAACTCATATCATACCAGTCGTTAAACATTATTGAATACTTTAATTAGTTTAAGGTAATAATCACATTTAGTATAAAATTCTAATAAAAACATACACCAAAAATATTGATAGAAATAAGGGAAAAAAATTATGCAATTAATACCAATATGGATGGTTGATTAAGCAAAAAATCGAATTATGTAGCATATATTATAAAATAATCATAACCAAAGATTTAATTTCGATCAAGCTTTAGTCAAGCTTTGGCGGTTTTTTATTTGTTTATCGTATCTTTCTTACCCTTCATCAAGGTCGCCAAGTATGAGTCGAGTACTTTCATGAAGGTTGGAACGTGATATCGATCCCTTTGTAGTCATTGAAGTTTAAGAGCGTGTCACTTAGAGGAGATGGTGACGCATTGGCTATACAACAGTAAAAGTGAGAAAATGTATGAATCCATGAAAGGGCCTGATATAAAATAATTACTCACCCAGTGACAAAACGAGAGTTTTAATGATGATAGAAATTATTAGGACTGTTTGCATGATGATCCAGTTTCTACAGCCGGAAGTCATTAACTAAAAAAAATATAATTTATTGAATTATATATTTATCTCTGATCATATATGCAACTATGGACTAAAAGTCATAATAAAGTTCTATAACTTAAAAATATTTTGTTACTCGAAAAGAAAAAATATATCTACAAAGATAAAAATTATAACATCTTATATATTTTCAATTCCTACAAAAAACTATCAAATACATATTAAAACTTTATATATATATATATATACATATATATCAGGAAACACTGGGCACCCGGCCCGGGTCCCGGCTGTTTTTTGAGCGTCCGGCCCAGTGTCCCAGTTTGTATACACCGGGCCGGGACTTCAATATTTCGTTTGTCACTCAAATTTTCCTTTTTTTTAAAGGAATTTGTTCGAAATATAATTTTCTAAAAAAACGTCGTCACTTATTTTGAGAAATTATTTTCTAAAAAAACGTCGCCACTTAAGAATGAAAGGGGACAAAAATATATATAAGTCCGGCCCGGTTTTGGCCCGGCTTGAAAATTTAAGTCCCAGCCCGGGTCCCGGCGAAAAAAAGGTGTCTCGGCCGTTTCCTGATATCTATATATATATATATATATATATTTACATATTAATATATATAGTTATATATAAATAATAATAAACAAATATCAACCATCAAAAATGCTTCCCTGGAAAGTTCGTAGCGCGACTGATTTCTTCTCGTATATACATCTCATATATCTTAGCTCCGTGCAGTAACAAAGACAGACACAAATTATTTTAGGTCTGTAATTCTCTAAGTATTATTTATTGTTGATTGTGTAGAGCATGTTTATGGATCAATGTTCTCTATATCCTCTATATCCTTAATATTATTAGTTATCCTGCAAATTTGGGTCGAATGCAAAAAACATAATGAATGTTTATGAAAAAAATTGTATTTTCTGAAACGAGGTTTGAGAGGTTTTCCAATGGAATATATTTATTGCTTATGTTAGTGTTACAAACCCATGAAATATTCAATTTTATAGATTATTTGTCTCATATATACCTTTATTAAATATTGTTATCTCTCCAGGAAGGCTTTTATAACATAGTATAAGCAGTTTGAAAGTAATTTTATTCTGGCAATATAGAGCTTAAACTAGGAATGTAAAATTTACAAAGTGTTTAATAAAAATTATACCTTCCATCAAAACAAATGAGCTTTAAAAACAACAACAACTTTAGAAAATGTATAGTTGTTGAGAATATGCACTACATATTCATATTAAAGTCTACATTTTTATTTTTAAATAATAAAAGCATCATAGAAAATAAAAGTTTGATAATTATTTCTTTTTAATATTATAAAATTACATTTTTTTATCTTACGTGTTGATTAGTTTTATACCACATCATAGACTTATTGTTTATTTGGTTAGACCCCATGGATCTATTATATTTTTATTATGAATAATTAAGGGAGTGCGATAGCTATATGCGTTTAGGCGTGTTCAACTCTCAATGTTGGGGTGCAGGTTCGAATACTCCCGAGAGGGGATGGTCATTTTTGGTCTACCTCATTGATAAGATCATAGGTTCGAGTGACTAATTTTAATGCTTTAATGATTATGTTCTGTAGGATACAATTTTATCGAAACCATATAGGTAAAAATAACAATAATTTAATTAATTACACTCGATTAAAAAAAATATGTTATTTGACTTTTTAATTCATTTTACATTATATCGTTAGGTTTTTGTCCTTATGAGAAATAATAAATAGAAATTAAAAGAAAGAACTGAAAGGAATACCTATTATAGCAATTAATACATCAAAAAGTGGAGAACAATAAACAAAAAATATTTATAATGTGCAAATCATTACTGTTTTCTAATAATTGTAAGTTATGAAGTACCTTTTTATATTTTATATATAAAGGAATTGCAAATTTCTAAAGAAAGTTACATTTAGTTATTATTTTTATGTATATTAAGATTGAAAAATAAATAATACAATTGCTAAAAGAATATAGAAGTAAATAAAAAGGTAGCTTATATTTCAGATTTTATTTCAAAAGTTATAAAATATGTTTAAGAATTACCAATTTATAAAAATGAGCTAATAGTTCAACAAAAATTCTATTGTTTGTTAACATGAAAGTGAATATATTTTAATCTATTAAGTATAATTATGGGATTATATTTCATTATTTGTCAATCAAAAATCCAAAATCGAATTTAGTAAGTTGCCAATGAATCCAATAAAATGTATGCAGGGATATAAACAATTCGTTCAAAGAACATGTAGTATCCTCATCTAGTTATTGATAATTAGCAACAGAGTAGATTCGATATTATGGAAAAGTTAATTGAACAAATGTGTTTCTGCCCAAAGTGAAGTATTTGGATACATCAAGATATATATAAGGTGTTTCAGCAAGAAATCAATTATAAAGGAAAATATTGAAATGAGAAAAACGCATTTTTAAGTTTTTTACTTCATAAAAATGACAGCCAAATATTTCAAAGCATTTAAGACAAGTTGCGCACATTTTTACCCATGAATGTCATTTTCATTTCGATAAGTTAGAATGATTTTCTTTCTTTTGGATTTATTTGATAAGGGGGTTCAATTCCACTTGATCCCTCCGATATAATCCCTCAAAGATAGTCCCTTTTTCATAGCCATAAGAGATTATTCCTTAGCAATTATAATATATAATTGACAAATATCGGAACCTGTATTCAAATAATCGAAATATTTTACTAATACAAACGATGGAGAAATTTACCAACTATTAAAGCGATGGTAACATATTTTCACAAAAAATCATTTAAATTGGATTCTTCTTGGACCATCACATATATAATTATAATCATTTACTTCTAAAAAATATAACACCTGCATGTGCAAGGAAGGAATTTATAAGTATAAAATCAATTAAACAATAAAAACTATTTAAAAAATTATGAAGCCCCATCATGTGTGTCCATGAGCAGACTTAAATATATCGAAATTTCGAGACAGTTGAGGAAGTAGAACAACTTTTACTATGAATGGTATAATAAACAAAAATTAAGTGTCTTTCAATCGTATACCAGTTTAGGAAAAAGTTCACCTGAAATATTTTTGTCTTTGAAAGCAAGTGGTTGCTCATGGACCCTATTCAATTTGTAATTTTAATCTAAATGGACACAAATCATTAATTTTAATGAATATGGGTTCCTCATTATATTTTTATTGTAATGTGGAGGCAATAATTGATAAGAGTTATCGTCTTTTCAGACATTGGTTCTGAATATTTCATAAGCCATCAAAAATATAGTCCTTCGAAAAAAAAAAACGATAAAAAGTTTAATTAATTTCAGAGTTGGTATGAAAGTAAGTGTTTTTATAATGAGATAGTAATTATTATAAAGTTAAGTAGTTTGTAAACACTTGACATTTCCTATAAACCGACCAAAAATATATAAGACATGAAATACATTTGCCCGTTCATGAAAAGTTTTTAAAATGCTAACTTAATATTGACTCCTCAACAAATGATTACCAGATTTTTTAATCGTGGATTAAAAAGGGGGAGTAGCTCCTAACACTAAAGAAGGATTTATGTATAAAAGACATCTACATTATGATATAAAACTCAAACCATCATTAGACCCTGACAATATTTTCCTTCAAAACATTTAGGACTTCACCCTCATGCAATTTCAAACATGCCAACCTAATCGGGTTGGTTTTTTTTCACTGAATCTGGTTTGAACTCATATTTAATGTAAGTTTGCAAACATTGACTACCATACTTATTAATATTACACGGGATAGGTTCCTAAACGTTCATTAATATTTATTACCTCCGCCGAAGGAGGTACTGTTTTCACTAGCGTTGGTTTGTTGGTTTGTTTGTCAGCAGGATAACTCAAAAGTACGAAACAGATTCGGATGAAACTTTGTGGAGTTGTTGGAAATGTCAAAAGGAACAAGTGATTAAATTTTGGCATCTCTTAGTGCAGAATTAAGATGCCAAAAGAGCTAAATACTAATAAATATTTCAAGTTAGCCTACTCTGCCAATAGATGTCGCTGTGCTGTGAAATTGGGTGCCGGGAGCGTCTTCCTATCGGAATTTCCGTCGAGGGGAACCTTCCCCCGTCCCTCTACGCCGCCCCAGTCGTGAAAAATCCGCCTCGGAAGGCTCATAAGGACCCCGTGACGGCGGAGGTTTGCACTCTCTGAGTGTATATATGCCTCTTGTTTAATTTTACATTTAATATATCCAATAAAGCCCGATTGTATTATAAAAGACGAAGTATATTTTAGTGTACTGTATAAGATCCATCGAAAATAAATAAAGATATATAATTATTTATGATACATTGCACTTGATTAAGTGCTTGTTATTTGTTTTACTGGATACATAAGTTCATAAGACAGGTTAAGTAAAAATATTCATCGGAAAAACGTTGTATTATAAAGACAATTAATTTATCGATTTTATTTATTTGATGTACTATGATCTTCAAAGCATGTCAAATAATTTACCAGGAGTTATTGGATTACATCATTTACAAACACCGGCCCCACTATATCTATATTTTCTTTTTATCACAGAACTTTTTAAATGTAAATATGGAGCTACGTTACTTTATACTCTCTTATTTTAAAGATCACTTGTTACTAACATCAATTTTTATGACTATATATTATTGCAATTTTATATATTCTGTTGGAATAATACAATTTTTGTTAGAGATATAATATTTTTTAACTTTATTAATTTTAAAAAACATTATTTTCTCGTTTATATATATATATATATATATATATATGTATATATATCAGGAAACGACCGACACCCTTTTTTCGACGGGAGCCGGGCTGGGACTTAAAATTTTCAAGCCGGGCCGGGATTTTAATATATTCGTTCCTTCGTCATTCTGAAATAATTAAAAAAAATAATTTTTCCAATCACTAATTTTAATTTTTAATATTTTAATATTTAAAAATTCTTTTCTAAAAAAACGTCGTCACTTTCGAAATTACGAACGAACGGGCCAGGACGTTGAAAAAACTGCCGGGAACTTGGACCTGGGCCGGGTACTCGATCGTTTCCTGATATATATATATATATATATATATGTATATTATATATATATATATATATATATACATATATATATTTTTGTGAGCCCTTGATATTTCTTTTGTTCCAAACTTGCTAGAGTAAAACAAATTTTATAATCTACAACATATTTATTTTTTATCTATTGAAATTAAAATTTCTACATTATTATAACTGAAATATATTTTTTATGTACAATAAATATAACGAAAAATCAAATGATAAATTGACCAAAAAAATACACAATCTTAAATATTTTCCTTTCAAGGCTCCAGGTTCGCTATGATCCAATCCATGTATGTATCCACTCGGGTATACACTCCAGGTGCACCAATCCCACAGATATGTGTTCCAAAGGAGACTAGGCCAACAAGGGTCATTGGGGATCCAGATTTGGGGCTTGTAAACAAGGGCGAACCCGAGTCACCCCCACAGGAATCTTTCCCTGAATAAAGATAGTTTAGGATATTAAGGATATTTTGTTTAACTTGCAGAAGAACAATTTATATGAAGTGCTGACCGGAAAATTGAGTTCTGATTGTATACAATTAAAGATATTCCCCTTGAACGCTAGAATTAATCCATAAACACTGCACGCCTGGAAGGAAGCATTCATAAACAAAGTTTGTTTACAAGCTATCATCAATCATAGTATCTTTAAGCAAAAATAAAAGTATTTTTTAATAACATTTCAAGAGTAGTCTCCAGTGACGTCATCAATCTTTATTGTTTTTAGTAAAATACTGAGTTATTTATAACCATAGAGATATAAAGATAAAGAGAGCTGATTCCCTTCAATAGAAGAGAAACATCGTTCATCTGTATTCTGTGTGTCCAATATAAACAAAGTAATTTGTACTACGTCATCGTAAGCTGATCATAGAGATAGATTCTATCTCTATGATCAGCTTACGATGACGTAGTACAAATTACTTTGTTTTATTGGACACACAGAAACACATGAAGGGAATAAGCTCTCTACATATTTTCATCTCTATGTTTATAACATGCAATGACATCATTGGATGCATACGATTTTACCCCTCTTACTATACTCCTAAGACCCTATATATTTATCAAATATTAGCAAGTGCTCGCATGAGGGCGTTCGTCTAAGCTTTAAGGCACTGGCGAACATAAAAAACGAGATCTCAAAACCCTGAGGAGTAAATAAAGAAGATTAAATGTAAAGCGTTAAAGTAAGTAGCGCATACAAGGAAAATCTAAACAAAAAAAATTGGCCTAAATTTGGTTATTTTCTTTAACGTTAGATGTCGCTAGTCCATGAAATTACGTCACAATCCTATTTAAAACGGGTTTAAAGGATTAAGTTTGATGATTTGAAATATATCAAATCACTACAACATTGTGCAAGAAATAATAAAAGGACTTTGTTATTATTTTCAAATAGCTATAGCACCCAAAGCGCCCTTATGGACTAAAGAAAAACTAAAATTTTGGCCAATTCCTTTTTGGGTGAAAAAAAGGAAAAAAAAATATGTTATGCATGCGCTACTTTACTTTAACGCTTTAATTAAATGCAGCTAATCATTTAGCCATGTCATAACATTTCATCACTAATGTCACACGACATTTAACAAAACTATTTTAATAGTTTTATTTTTATGTGAAAATTGGTTCTGATGGAAATTACCTTCAATAACCTTGTGTATGAAGGATTCCTTTCTTGGTGTCTACATAGTGCTCCTTAGAAAGAATACAGATACTTGCCCCTAAAGCGTTAAGTAAAATAGCGGCTGCATAGCATAAAATTCTTTCTCAAAGGAATTGGCCAAAATTTTAGTTCTTCTTTAGTCCGTAAGGGCGCTGCTTTGATGCTAGAGCTCTTAGAAATAATAACAAAGTCATTTTATTGTTTATATTTGAATTCGTTTTTATCTGTTATATTTCAATCATCAAACATAATCCCTTTAAACGGTTTTAAATAAGATTGTGACGTAATTTCATGGACTAGCGACATCTAACGTTAAAGAAAATAACCAAAATTTTGGCCAACTTTTTTGTTTACTTTTTCCTTTACTTTATTTGCTTTACTTGCCCTAGCTCTACACAAAAAAAATCAACTTTATAATAATCTCCGGGGTTTACCTTCTTTTCTCCCACAAATGTGTGTTTCTTGATGCCCCTAAAGTACTTCAGACAGTTCTTGGGATACACCTTGAAAGACAGCTTTTGAAGAATGGAGGACCCGATGCCTTGATTTGCCAACCCCCGATTTCCTCTGAGGTTTTCCCCCATCCCACGACCATTAAATCCTCTCCGACATGGTTGGCCATGCTCTCAACATGTAGCGGAAGACAAATGGGGGACACAAACGTGCTTAGATCCTCCTCAATGGTAGCGGACTAGTCAGGAAGACGAATAAGGGCAATGTCGTCACTGCAATTTTAAAAAGGGAAGGAGGAAAACAGACGACTTGGAGGATCAAAAGGGATATAATGAACATATCTTCGGCTTTCTTGCTTATATGTATAAAACTGGAGTATTTTTTAAAAGGTACTGATTGTTTAGCTCGGATGCTACAAATTTAAACTATAATGTTTTAAATGTATTTTTACGCATTAGCATCTAATTATATACCTTATACTTTGTTATTGTATATATTCCATGAACTGTGAAACAAAGAAAAAAAAGGCTACTATTATGTTGTATGCATTGTTTAATTGTGACGTCAGAGGAGAAGAAGTTTATGGCATTCCTTTTCTCAAAATGTCCATGTTTGGATAAACAAACAGGGAACAATGAACAAACGAAAATTATGAAAACCTTTAAATTATTTATACGAAAAAAAATTGTCTTATTTAAATAACTTAATGACGTCATGTTTCATTATTTAAAAAAGAAGATGTCCAATATAATAACAAAAAAATATTAATTGCTCAATGAATAATATATTATATTTTGCAAAATATTTTTGATTTTATATCATATACATTCTGTAAAGGAAAAAGTTATTTGCATTAGGAGACTATTTATTTAATGAAACGTTATTTTCTAATTTGTTGATTTAAATATTGTAAATCATCTCTATTCATTCTTCCGGGTCCCATGGTTTTTTATGTGACTCAGAGATGAAATCAGTTTTACAATCGTTTCTCCTTTAAATTATATGTTAATTTTGATTGAGATAGATGCGTAATTAGACTCAGTCGAAATAATAATGATGTTTTCATAATGAAGTCATACAACGATTCGATAAACCTCATATAAATGCTGAGTAAGTTAAAGTAGAGTTCATTATTCGTAGGATTTTATAAACATTGATTTTTTCTTTGACTGATAAAAATATATTATGAATATATAGTAAAAGCCTGCAATAGTGGAAATAGTCCTCCAGAGGTATTGTTGTATAACAAAAAATTATATTTTATATACTTTTTTAGAAATTTACAGCTTGTAGGTATTTGAACTACTGACAAATAGTATTTTGGTTTGGGTTTTTTAATAATAAAAAACCTACACATAACTTTGTGTAATTTCTTGTAAATAAAGGTTATAGATCTTTTTATTATAAATTTTGAATAAGCTGGTCACTAACTACGAATCATAACTTTCATTGATATTTTCATTTATTTGTCTAGATTTTTTTAAATGACTTTATTCGTTTTATAATTATTTTCATTATTATATATATATATAATTAAATATTATACTTTAAAATAAAAACCTAAACTAATGTCAAACGATTGAGTTCACATATACAAATATCAGAAGCAGTTACACATTATAAAACTATATCACGTAAAAGAATGTAAAACAACACGCACATTTAAAATACAACTTAAAGAACTTGATATAGTATGAAGAAAAACTGAACAAAATGAAGAACAAAAACTGAATATATTTGATTGGAATGTATAGAATACACGATGGTTTAATTGTATTGAAATCTTTAGATACTTTGTATAAGAAAAGATTTGGATCTAACAAGATTTAAGCTAATCTACACCACGAATAGTTTAAATAAGTAATATTTGATTAATAATATCCATATATCATATATGCATAAGCCTCGATATATTGCTTCATTCTTTTACCCGCAAGATTATTTCAAAGCGATAGAAAGGATGCTTTTAACCAATAGGCCGGAGTTGAATATTTGCACGGGTTTACAGCCGCTATTACAGTCAGGGTCATGCTCCACATCAAGCTCTCCCAGGACCAGGGACTCTAGTGGACTATTCTCTGTATGGCAGTGTGGCAGCAGTGAGCACATATCTCCGATTAATAAGTGCTCCTCCGCACAAATAGTCATATTCCCGCCGTGAGCTAAGGACTTGTAGCCCAGAAGTACTGCAAAGGGAAACTCCCCCAGATTCGCATTCACTCCCCCGAGAATAAACCCCAGGGAATACTCTGGCCGCAGTAAGGCCCTGAGGGGATCCATGTTCCTGACGAGGAGTTCTTTGATAACTTGGTTAAATCCAGGGGTGTGGATGGGCTTGTAGATGAGATCCTGGTTCTCCTCACTAATGGGAGAAGAATCGTCCAGGACTCTTTTTTCTTCCTTTTCTTCCTCTTTGACGTCTGTCTTTTCAAGGTCTATATACAATAGGTAGGGTAGGATAAAGCTTTAAAGGAAAGTGGCGCATCAAGAGCTTTTTGTTCTTATTTTTGATTATTTCTTGGCTTATTTTCGTTTTATTTATCCGCTAGAGGCGTTGATGCAGCTAGTAAATAAATACGTAGGAATTTCGGGATATATCAAGTATCCTTGTGACGTATTAGTGACGTAGTCTTAAACAATTGTTTCAATAACATTGGTCATATCTATCATTTTTATTGCTCCGCGGAACTTTGCACTCGATACTCAACATGAAACATCATCTCCTAGATTATATGTAGAACATTGAAGTAAAATCATATGTAAAATCGTAATACAGTTGCCAAATACACTGAAATATTAATTATCGTGTGAAGAAAGAAAAAAAAAATAGAAGTAGTGAATGCGATTATTTAAATGGATGTGATGATGAGATCGAAAAACCCCGTATGACGTCATATTTTTTAAATGCCAAAGCGACATCTGCTGGGCAAAAAGAAAAAGAGACTCAATGAAAATCTTTCCAAGCTACCTGCCCCGATGTGCTACTTTACTTTAAGCTTTAGGGTAGAATACTTTGTACACGTGATGGGTTCAAAGAAAAGGCGAGAAATAAATAAAAAGGCTTTATGCAGTGACATTTTTCACTTCACGTGTGGTTATTAAAGAATGATATATATATTTAGAGAGTAGAAATTAATCCTCCAAAATACTAATGTATCTTCACATTGGTCTGAATTCATGTCATTTGGGATTCCTTTTTAATGGAGGCTTCTAATATTACATATAAATTAATAAAGCAACTGATAATATTCAAGGATTAACAAATTTTATATTAAATTTTTAACATAATGTTTATTTTGTATTCATTTTATTTTATATATTAATTGTTTCTACAAAAATCTAATTAAATAATGTACATTCATTTAAATGTATTTTATTTGTTGATAAATCCGAGTGATTATCATCACTCGGATAATTAAGCGTAGAAAATGAAATAAGAATGTGTTACCAACTGAATTGGTGAGTTTATGAAAGATACTTTTTTTTTTACAATAGATATAAGCATGAAACGACTTGTAAAGAATAAATGCTGGGCCGATATGACGACAAAGTTTCAATTATAATCAAAATCAAGTTATAATTTTAATAATGACGAATAAAAAACTCATCCCCAATAAATTTTCTGCAAATGAAAATATAAATTACTTTGAAAGTATAAATATAGAGAAATACTGACATTTTTTTTTCAAATTAAGTCAATCATCAATTATGAGTTTATTGATTACATCAAATCTAAAGCGTTAAAGTAAAGTAGCGCATGCATAACATAAAATTATTCCTTTTTTCCCAAAAGAAATTGGCAAATTTTTAGTTCTTCTTTAGTCCGTAAGGGGCGCTTTGATGCTAAAACTCTTTGAAAATAATAACAAAGTTCTTTTATTATTTATCTCGCACAATGTTGTAGTGATTTGATATATTTCAAATCATCAAACTTAATGCCTTTGAACTGGTTTTAAATAGGATTGTGAGGTAATTTCATGGACTAGCAACATCTAACGTTAAATAAAATAACCAAAATTTCGGCCAATTTTTTTGTTTACTTTTTCCTTCCATGCACTACTTTACTTTAACGCTTAATCAAATCTATTAGCTGCGAGGAGGACAGGTCATGAGTGTGTTCTTTAAGGAGAGGAAGTAAGTAAGAACAACCTGTACGCATAAGCTTGCCGGTCAAACCTACTTATTCCTTCCTGAATATAAAAATTGTATAATAATAGTAACAACAGGGATGAGCTGTGTGAGGGCTTCTAATCAAGCCGCAACAAATCCATGCATCTAAATGGTTTGGTTCTTGCATCCTATAATAACTCAAAGATTATTTTGTGTAAAAGGTTGATATAAAGTGATGAAATTTTATGATGCTTTGATATTTATTCAATTGCATCATTATGATGTATATGTACTCTCGAGGAATTTTACACAATACAAAAGAACTAGTTTAATTAGCTAAAATAATATTGTAAGAAATTGACGCGAACAAGGTTGTGGCTTTAAAATCAATCACTGTATTCATTCGGAGATGCATATTTTTGAGAGCATTTTTGAAAAGACTTAAAAGGCAAGGACACTGCTTGTCTATGTCTATTTTGTGTGTACTCTGATCAATATAAACGACCTCCTGCGGTCAATAATTACCCTTGTGATCACTTTATTCTTTCCTACAGTCAATACGCCGAATGATAAAATTTTAAGTAGTAGAATGATAAAACAAAACTTTAAATTATACATTTAATCTTTAAAAAATTGCCCATAGTATTCCATAGCCATTATTCCTCCTAGGGTAAAGTTTTTGTAATTATATCTATATATTATAATATAATATATATATTATATATATATATATATATATTATATATATTATATATTATGGTGTTTCTCCCAGAAGGAGATTTACTTTATTGCACACAGAGATCATCTTGTGAAAGTTTGAACAAATCGAAAAAAGGAAAGTTTCTCCTCAACGGACCCAAAAGTTATGTAGTAAACTTATATATTACTTTTTTTTGCTATTCGATCGCCTCAGGTGTCTTCATTATGAATGCTATTTTCAAACAATTGGTGCAAATTGTAGACATGATTGCAAGGATTTAAAATTAGTCTAATGCTTGTGTACATACAAAAATTAACGCGATATTGAAGTTTAGAAATAGTCCATTTTTAGAAAAATGCCCTGATAAATCGTTGGGCTTATATATATACTATATATATTTATACTATATATATATATATATCGGTACTTCAAGACCCATTGTATATAGACCGTAATCCCTATTTTCTTCATTATTATTAGAGAACAGATCTCCATAGAAATCCACATAGGGGCAATCCGGATCGCAGTAGCCCCAGTGCTCACTCCCACTTTGTCAGCTCTCGGCTCTCCCCAAGCACACTTGTGGCACCAGGGCCGACCGTCCACGTCATAGGCCGTTGTGCACCTCTCATAGGTCTTCCAAGGTACTTGAAGGGAAAGACGCAGGGAAGATCCTTCTCGGCTGGGCCGCCGAAGACGTAATTGAGCAATTAAGCGAATGCAAGGAAGGTATTTTGAGGAGAAGGAAGAAGGTGGATAGAAGAAGATGGAATCTATACATTGTATCTAAATGGTAGGGAAGAGGTTGACATACTATCAATAGAATTTTTTATAAGTAATGTAAGTGTTGATTGTTTTATAGGTTCAGATCTTAAGTAAAATTTATTTCATTTATAGACATATAATTTTATCTTTATATCTATTTAATTAATTGTATATCCTAAATTGCATCAAGGGCCCTTCAATTTGAGGCGTCCCACGCTGCTGTAAATTCCGGTAGATGGCGTTTTTAATATAAATTGAAGGATATTAGAATATATACTAACTACGTAATGGCAATTTAAAAAAAGAGTATGATGCATTGAGAGTATTTACGCCATTTGATTGAAATATATGTACATCGGTTCATCGGCATAGGTTTCTTTTATATACTGTCCATGATAATAAAACTGTTTATTAACAAAAAATATTTTGATTGTTTCTTAGTTTCTATGTCTTTCAATTACTTTAGGTTTTTTTGGTTGGACTCGTTTAAATTGGAACTAAAAGTGGCACTGGCGTAAAAGTCATGGAGTGGTTGGCCTAAAGCTTTTAAATGCAATATGTTTTAGATAATATGAGGTGCGTATGCTAATAGTCCAAGTCTATTTTATAATTGGTATTGAATTATAATGCAATACCAAAAATTAGAATAAATAAGAAGACCTTAAAAATCAATCAAGTTTTTATTTGGCCTTAAATGTAGTAAAGTCAACGAATTTTATTTATATATAAACGACACTTATACTAAGTATTTTTATATATCGTTGCCTTATAATTTTTTTATTGTTGCTGAAAGTAATCTACAGTCCGTCCCTCGCAAAGTAGCGACAGCCCGGATTCCACAACACGACCACCGCGATATAGATGAGGGTCGCGATGTTGATATATTGAAATTGTAGAGAGATTTGACATCACAAATACAATATGAAAAACGGGAGCAAGCCGTCGTCGCGTAGTAAAAGGGGCGAAAGTAGCGAGGGCCGACTGTATTTAGTAACATATTTAAATATAGGAAAAAAAAGTTCATGAATTAGCTCTCATATATCATAAAAATATAATTATTAAATTATGGGACAAAAGCTGACCAATGAGATTTTAGTTTGTTTATTGTTTTAATTTTCCTTTGTATATAATTATATAAAATATAATTAAGTGTTAAAATAACAATATCAAATGATAAATAATGTTATAACTTTGTAATTTACTAAATCCAATTAAAATAATTATTATCCGCTTTATCAATTTTATGGCAAACATCATTCAATTTTTTTACACAATGAGTCAAAATATTTGGGATAATTTTGTGAAGTAAATTATGAAAAAAAAAATTTTGAAAAATACACACTTTACTCGAAAATTATT
>CP045906.1:2060659-2072789 GCA_013387185.1 Caligus rogercresseyi
TTATATTTAGATGGTACAGTGATTAAAGACCATTCAGAACCATTCATTTTCATTTAGTTTTACCTAAATGGTCCTTAATATAGTGGTTCCCAAACTTTTTCTACCGGGCCCCCGTTTGTTGTAAATCTAATAAATTTTTGCGCCCCCCACCCCCACCTCCCCAAAAACAGAACATACACACATTTTGTTCTCAGACCCAATTGCAGTTTATTAAACATTGTAATTAATAAAAACCTCCACCTTTTTTTGTTGAAAAAATAAAAGTGAACTACCATAAAACTGCAGATTGTAATAAGTGTAACAGTTTTCAAGCACCTTAATGTGTAATTATGTTTAGTGTTACAGATTTCTTTTTATATCTTAAATATTTAATGCATTTTTGAAAAATTGCCTCTCTGCAAAAATGGGCTTTAAAACATGACAAACTCCCTAGAGAAAACAAGAACAAAAACGCATGGGGTTGCTGCGCAAAAATGGCACCTTTAATCCTCACATCTTTTCAGTGACTGATGTGTGTCTGCTTCATGCTGCAGATCTGTCAAATCTGGGTTCCAATTTTGAGATTGCCAGTGTCTTGACTGACACTGCAGCCTCATTGTTGAGCAGAGGTGGCATCAATGAACTGTTCCTCCTCGGATGTGCTTAAGTCGGCAGGTCACTGAAGGGATCACGATCCTAATCATATTTTTTTGGATCCTGCATCAGGAAATATCTGAAGGGCAGAGATGTGTGCTTCCATGCATGAGATCACGGTGTTCTGCAGCTTGTTGTCTTCAAGAATGATTTCAGGTTCTCAAATGAGGTCCACACGTCCAACTTTCACTCGCTGCAGCCACATCTCAAGTTTTCTGGTGAATGATGTGATTTTATCTGTCCAGTAGAGTGGGAGGTGTGTATTTGTGCCCTGTAACTACAAATTCACTTCGTTGAGCTTCAGAAAAATCCCACTGAGGTATGTAAGTTTCATGAGGAACTTGTTACAGTGAAAGTTGTGGGCAAGATCGCTGCCCTCTTCCTCCAAAAAGACGCGGATTTCATCTCGCAGTTCAAAGACCCTGGACAGCACTTTCCCATCGTGAGCCATCGGGTTCGCTATGGAACAGAAACAGCTGTGTGGTCGGAGCCATTTACTCACACAGTGCCGAAAAAAACCCGGGCTTTGACAGGTCTTGTTTTATGTTGTTTCCTCTGTGGCAATGACGAGGGGCATTACATCATTCGCTCGGGACTCAGTTTAGACACAAGTGTTCGCTGTGTATCATGCAGTGGCCACTGCGCATTGGGGAGACGCGCCACTCGGTAGGCAACTTTATATGAGCCGAAATTGAACATTTGCCGGCACGGACGCAGCTTTAGTAAGAGAGACTGTTGAGCACGGCAGTTTAATGTTTTTGTCGGAAAAAAGTCAACTGGCTGCTCTGGATGATTGTCTCCAAGTGGTGTCTTAGCTTGTTCGGCTTCAAGCTGTCACAAGCTAGCACTTTAAGACAGACAACACACTGCGTCTCTCCTCTCTACCCACCGATGTACAGGTGAAGCCAAAGGCAAGATATTTGTCGTCATAATTTTTTGTCTTTGCCTTGGAAGGAATTGCTTTGAAAGTACATCTGGTGATGCTTCATCCTCTGCTTTGCGTTTAAGTGGGAGCTGCGTCAAAAAAAATTCTATGTTATGCTAGCAGTGTTATTTAGTCTATGTATTATATTTCATTAATTCGTTTTTCCCGCGCCCTGTTTTTCCCCGCACCCCCCTTGGAATTGCTCTGCGACCCCCCCCCCCCCTAGGGGGCGCGCGCCCCCCACTTTGGGAACACCCCTGCTTTAATAGATAAAAGCTGGAAAAGTGACATTTTTATACATTATTATGTAGTTTAATCCTTTTAAGATAGTAATTAAAATATATATAGTTTTAGTCCTAAAAACTTATACTTTGTTATAGAACACTAAATATATATTCAAAGTGGTGAAACATCCACATAAAATATATGATACAGATTATTATCACTTCTTCATGGATCAAAATCCATGTCATGGTGGATCCATTGATGAACTTCTTGTTCCGATTCCACCAATTATTATGAATGATATAAAGCAAGTGCTCTTACTCAAGAGAAGAAAAAAAAATGTTTTGCTCATGTATGTCGAAAATGGATCATCACTCCAACTATCGGCATAGAAAAGATGGGAGGTAGATTCGAATAATCAATGTAAAATCATGTACAATCAGTGGGTTTGCATGCAACAACCTTCCTTTCTTCGAGGTGATCATCTTTTTAAGCGATATAAGATGCTCATTTGGAATCATATATTTTTATTTTACTAGCGAGTATAGTTTTTTATCTATTGGCTGCACAAATAGATTTATGAAGCTATAAAAATATTATGAATACTATGTATATAAACAAGGTCGTCGTCCCCTAATAAGTGGACCAATTACCATAAATCATCCATAATTACAGAATAACTGTGTGCTCTTCTCTTTAGGGTGAATGACTAAAAGCTCATAATTTGGGAAAACACTAAATATTAAGATTACATTTGCTGCTTTGTTTTGCTTGGCTTGTTAGTGCTTTTGGTCCCACTTAGTGTATATTTTCACGTCTGTATGTAATATTTCTTTTTATTTCATATGTTTTTGTCCTCTCAGGGCTGGCAGACCTCCAAGATCATTGGCTTCCTTCGGCAGCATATTTTTTGAAGGAAGGAAGTTTGACTTATATTCCCTTCCCCCCCCCCCCCCCCCCTTATTTCACTTAAAGTAGGCTATTGATGTATTTATTATATTTGACAGAGATTGGACGAATGCCTTCATTCACTTAAATTTGTTATTATAATATATATTGTCTTAGAGAAGTAAAAGGCGTTTTGTTTAAATATTATCACACAAAATAATTTTCAGACTCCCTCAAGACCCTTTGAGTAACTAATTCACTCTATGTTTGAAATTGGATAGAATATCACATTTCTTGACCCTTAAATTTATTTTTTTATTGTACTCTTATGGGTTAAAGCCTTATTTTTTATAGAGAATAATCGGCAACAACCAAAATGTTGGCCTTTACAAAGAATATATATATATAGTTATATATATAGTTTTATATAGATATATATATATATATATATATATATCAGGAAACGACCAGGTACAGGCTGTTTTTTTAGCGTTCCGGCCTGGGCTCGGTGTGATTCTTATACACCAGGGGGGACATCAATTTTTTTATACAATAGTTTCGTTTGTCATAAAATGATCACTTCAGAAACTTTTTGGAAATTATTTTCTATAAACAACGTCGTCACTTTTTTGGAGGTTCTTTCCTAAAAAAAGTCGTCAATTTTTTGGAGAGATCTTTTCTAAAAACGTCGTCACTTTTTTTGGAAATTATTTCTAAAAAAACATCGTCACTATGTTTGGAGATTTCTTTTTTTAACTCACTTTTTTCGGAAATTATTTAAAAAAAAAACATGTCACTCTTTTTGGATTTTTTTTTACAAAAAAAAGTCATCACTTCAAACAAAATATTTTCTAAAAAAGTCGTCACTTCAGAATGTCGAAGCAACGAAAATTTATATTAAGTCCCGGCCCGGTTTGGCCCAGCCCAGGTCCCGGCGAAAAGAGGTATCCCGGTTGTTTCCTGATATATATATTATATATATATACGGACAAAAGAAAAACTATAAGAATAAAATATAGCAGTGTATTATAAACAACACATGAACCATTTCTCTAGTTTAATAATACTTGCATTCCTTTCATGTTCAATGCATTGAGTAATCTCCTGTCAGAGGAGCTTTTTTGTTTCCTTTAAAGAAAATTAAGTATTATATTGAATGAATTTGAATGTACCTACAGTTTTGATGATCGAAATGATAATTACATACGAAGGAAAATATTCATAGCAAACATGCTTATTAAAAAAGTCATACAATCTAAAAACCATACTTTGTAAAATGAATAATTAAAGTTCCTCAATCTCAAATTGAAAGTAATAATAGACATTTATTATAGGAAAACAAGACAAAAGTATTGGTTGTGAGTCATGAATAATTGATTTCACACAATAACAAAAAATTAAAATGGGTTGTTATTAGTGTCAACTAACTGTAATATATGATTTATTTTATGTTAAATTACATTACTTTATATACTGAAATGGACTGAAGGTGTACAAGTAGTGATCATTTTCATGTATGAGCTGTTAAATTTTAATAAGAAATATCTGGTTTATGTTTGACGCAGTCACTGGAAACCAATCATTATCGTATTAAACATTTAGAGACTTCTCTGAATACTGCTAGAAATATCCAAACTCAATGATTTGCAGTCAAAAGTCTATGTCACTTATCATAAATATATTAAATATTTGTCAAGAGAGACCAAACGTAAATATTATCATGGACCGCCGACAAACTGTAGATAAATACATATATGTGGAGGGTGAGGATTACAGTTGATATTTTTTTTTGATTATATGGTTCAATAGAATTGAATCCGATAGGAGATAAATAAGCATTATAGCGTTTAATTTTGCTTTTAATTTTAAACTCAAAATTTTCGAATTTTTAAAGTATTAATTATATATGTAATATTAAGTTATATATATAACAGTAAAAAAATGACTTTGCTTTTTATCATATCTCAAAATTCGTTCAAAAAAGTATTAATTATATAGGCTGTTTGTGTTCAAAAATATTTATATGTATACATATATATATATATATATATCAGAGCTGCGACTACCGAATGTAAATCGGTATTCGATACTACCGACAATTTAATGATAATTCTTTTTTTTTGTGTTTCTCATCAACAAGGTCTTTATTTAAACAAATTATATAAACAAATAGAACAAAAAAGTACACTATATGTAATATATAAAAGGAAAAATTGTGTTTTATAAAAACATAAATAAACATTATAGTTTAAAATTAATTTCCTTTTTAAGACCTAAAACTTCAAAATCATATTATTCATCTAAAAAAAGATAATCATAAAAAACAACTACAATCAATCTTACAGAAATAAACAAAAAACATATCAGATAAATCTAAATTGTCTTTGAAGTCTTGAATTTCTTATATTTTTTTACAATAAACTGGAGAGATTTGGCGTAGATAGGCGAGAGGCGTGGAACATATTTAATTACTGCAGCTGCTGGGGTCCATTCTTGGCTGTTGACATTGGGGATCCTCAAAGATAATGCCAAATATCTGGCAGCCGCTCCAATAAAGATAGCTCTCAGCTTATGTTCTTCAGTTAACGAGTTATCTGAAAGGTTTTGAGCTGTATAGGCCTTGCAGTTCCTCAATGCGGCGCTTATTGCACGTTCTTCCACTTGACATTTATTTTCATGCGTTGTAATGCCAAAGAGAATGTATCCTCTTAGGTATTCGGCTTTAAAATTAGTGATATATGTACAATTCATTTCTAAAACATTCTTTATAATAATCAAAGCTGGGCAGTCACTAAATGCATGGCTAATGTTGTTGTACATACGTCTGCAATCCTTGCAATGTGATGACAATTATATTAAGCTTGCCGATATTTGTAATTGGGCTGTAAAAAAAATTTCGTCGTTGATGCCCATCATGGACAGCCGAATTCTTGTTTTCCATTCTTGCGGTAACTTCAAGCTCTTGTGATGTTCATCCGTTGTCAAATTTGTAGAGTGTGAATTAAAATCTTGATCACGGAATTTTAAAAACCATGTTAAAAGAGGCATATGTTTTAGCATCTCTTTGGAGAGGGAATAAAAAGCGGCCAGTTTTAAAAACAGAGTCATCGCCCAAATCATGCAAAGTATAAATATTCTCTCGAAGAGCTATACTCTCTAATTCTTCAGGCGGAGATAGGTTTAAAAAAAAAGGTTCCTTGCCCTGTTTTGGTGAATAATATCCAAAGTACTGTTATTATTGTATATTGGAGACTGTTTCCATAATATTCTTTGTGCAGCGGCCCAATCTCTCGAAAATTGAGAAACTACATTATTCGAGATGTCCGTTCCGAATAAAAGCGTCATATACACCCCCGAAGATGCCACGTGTTCTCTCCATTCACCTTTATAAACTGATACTAACTCCGCAAAAAATTTTTATAAATTTGGGTACTATATTATTTATAAGCACCAGTCCACCTCCCAGTTGAGATCGGCGTCGTTTCAAGGCAGGAATGTACCGGCGGGAGAATAAAGCCTCCAACCAATTTTCCTCTTCCTTCATGAGTAGTTCCCCAATTGTAGGAGAAGCCGTTGCCATATACACCATATGAGAAATAAGGTTTGTGTTGTAAAAGTCTATTCTTTTTGAGGATTAGACCTCTCCATCCTTGGCACCATCTAATTGCTTGTTTATTTAAATATTGAAAATTGGCCGGCGCAGGTCTGTTGTTATTCCACTCCACCCCAAGTATCTTCACTGTTTTTATAGTTCTGCATCTTCCGATGTTATTTGTTCTGCAGGAGTCCAACAGCCTAAGGGGAGTATAGCAGTTTTTTCATAATTAATTTCCATTCCAGACATCTTATGAATTTTTTTTTAAGCTAAAAGAATTTCCACTCGTTTTATAATTTGTTTTTCGGAATTTCCTTCGACCATTAAGGTTATATCATCCGCGTATAGATATACGAGATGTTTTTTATAGATCTAGGAGATGTTTTTTTAACTAGAACTAGTGGTTACAAATAAGTAATTGTAATGAAAGTTTGAGAGCCAATCGATTCTCATTCTAATATTGTATAATAATAGAAAATTGTTATACTCTGCTTAAGAATCTAAAAAAACTTTTAAATATTTTCATTGTGAATTCGTTAAAAAATATTTATTGATAATAAAACACAGGCAAACGTTAAATAATATTCTTTTAAATGTATACTTTTTTGACACATGTTATAAAAGAAAATCATGTCGAACTCAAAGATAATCTATTAAAACTAGACAATTAGCAGATAAAAAATATTATTTAAAACTTCATCTGTAAAGTTGATGGTTTATTAAATGAATTTTAAATATTTATAAGAGACTACCTATTGGGTTTTTCTTCAGACAATATTTTATTGCCTTTCTTGACCCTAGAGTATATAAAGGCTACGAGAGTAGCTGACGGCGCTGAGGAACATGAAACTTCATACTAGTATCCCGCAATACTCACCAAACTGTCGTTTTTTTGACGTTCCCATGGTCAAGCTCCTGGTGTGTCTCCTTAACTGTTGCCACATTCGCTCCATGTTGGCAGGTCGTCCAGGCACAGAATTGCGGTAGTTGTCTTTTATATTCTTTACCAGGGTCGTTTCTTGTAAATAAAGTTTTAACACATTCTCGGTCTTACAGATGTGCTGGACTTTGTGTCCAGCGTCCAGTAAAACTGCCACACGCTTTCGTTGATTTCCATTTGTTTTTATCCCAGTTCAAAATACTCTGATTTTAACTAAAAATAGCTCTTTTGAATGCTAAGCTTAATGGGTTTCTATTATACCCAATATAATTGTAAATAATATTTTTAGCCTTCATGTTCTTGATGTCCAAACTAAAGGATCAATAATGGTACAATCAATTATACCAATGGTGTTTATAATTGGTCAAAACTTTTACTCTTATTTGTAAAAACACGTATATACTATATATATATATATATATATATATATATATATATTAGGGTGATTCTTATTTTACGGTTTTGGATTTGAGAGTCGGGCTTCCCTAGGATTTTACTATAGTGCATAGAGATCATATAGTGAAAGTTTGAACAAAATCGAATAATGGGAAGTGTCCGCTTAACGGGCCCAAAAGTTATTAGTAAACTTATGTAGTATTTTTTCCGCCATTTGATCGCCTCTATTGTCCTTAATTTCAATGCTATTTTCAAACAATTTGCTGCAAAATGTAGGTATGATTGCAAGGATTCAAAACAGTTTTATTTTTTGTACATCCAAAATTCAACGATCTATTTATGTTTTGAATAGTCATTTTAATGCAAAATACCCCAAAATAAACATTTTAATACTTATTATCTCGTTTGATATATATATATATATATTTATATATATATAAAGGGTTGATCAATTATTATATAGATAAGTTTGAGTTGTCGAGGTCAATGTGAATCTTGGTCAACTTAGGTAGCATTTGTTACTATATAATATTTTGAAAAAGATACCGCTTTGAACATTCGTGAAAATAATTATGTTATGTTTCTAAATAGTATTTTTTTATTGTACCATAAGTAGTATTGTTCTTTTAATTCAATGTTTCGTACATGAAGTTAATTACAATTATATTCTTTGCAAAGTCTTGTCTTTTATATTTCCTTTACAAAATATTATAAATATAATTAAAAACCTCAAAAACAGACTATACCATTGTAAGACACTGAAGAAAATTTTCTTATAACATCTTCCACAATATCATTACAGAAACACAATAGTGAAACATAGAGTTTTTGCAAATCAATAGATAGCAACTTTATTCATCTTATTTCTGATGCAGGCCATGCAAGACTTGAATGCACTTAGAAAGTCAACTGGGTCAAGGGCTTGTTAAGAAAGCCAGACTCCTATTGAGAAAATCGTGCACTTCGAATGCAGTCAAGTTTAATAAATAAACCTCTTGAGACAACCGACCCATTTAATAACTGAATGCTTTCGCGAACGTCAACAAGTCTGATAAATGATGAACTGTTGATATATTTGATTTATTAATATGCTTAAAAGCATGATGGGTGGTATAATAGACATGGGTATGCTTGCTTTTAGTTATCTCAATTACTTATTGACTCAAAGGCCTTTGTACCGTCACCATTTCTTCCTGAGTGTGAGGCCAAGATCACCGACCTATATAATAAATGGACCATGAACTCAATAAAGAAGGGGAGACTCAGAAGCTGATCTTAACACCCTTTAATGACGAAATATGTATTATTAAATCCACGAAACAAGAAATTAAGGCAATGTAGTCTAATGACCAAAAGATAAGTCTATAATGCAATTAAATTTTGATATGGAGATCCTAATGGCTTAAGCTACCCTCAAAAAAATCTATGAATTTAATTTGTCATTGATAAAAAGAAGAAAAGGCTTGTTAAGGCGTGTTCAACTCTCAATGTTGGGGGCGCAGGTTCGAATACTCCCCAAGAGGGGATGGTCATTTTTGGTGTGCCTCCTATTTATAAGATCCTAGGTTCGATAGACTAATTGTAATGCTAAAATGCTTATTTATATCCTGTAAGATGCAATTCTATCGAACCAAATAGTCAAAAAAAAAAAGAAGTCTATTTACCAAGTCTTACGGAGTAATATAAAATGATTGAATGACAAAAGGTATCCCTCAAATGACGTCATTTTAAGGGACTATTTAAAACATATTTAGTGTGACATCATCTATTACAAGATTTCCTTTTTATCCCCCCAAGACTATGTGATTGTTTCATCACCATGGGGGAAGCCATTTTAGCTCGTCTACGTCATTAAGTATGTCTTCTATATTGAGAATCCCATTAATATACATGCCATTGTTTGTGGCATTGTAAAATCATAAGGGTGATGTAAGATTACCTTGATTTAATATATAATGCTATCCACTAGCCTGTAATGACGTCGTCAGAAAGATAATTGTAAATAGTACAATTCTATTTGATATCTATATGTATATTTACTAATTTAATGTATAGATACCAAATTCGATTTTATTATTATTGTTATTGTTTCTTCGAATGCATGCAATTATAAAAAAAACTTATTGTATTTGAACCAGATAGTAACAATTTTATAAAATATATTGAAAAAACTATTTTTTATTAACTTTATTATTTAGTGAATTCACATTATAAATGTATAAATAAAGATTTTAGTTTATAAGTAGTTCCATAAAAATAAGAGTAATTCATCAATATTGAAACAAAACACAATATAAAAGACAATAATTATAAAAAGTTAGTTCAATTCAAATAAAAATAGCAAAGCAAGGTATAATAAATATGGTAAAATAAGATTTGTAAATTCCCAGGATAAATCACTTCCGCAGAAAGGGTAAATAAACTATTTATTCTGAATTTGCTTCGTTTCTCTTTGCGTTGAATAAAATTTCAAAAGATATTATTGGCATGATTTTTATTCATTTTTTATATTGTAAATTAGACTCACTCATATTGAGACGGATGTTCAATTATGTTTTATATTTCTATATATATTACTTAAATTGATCGTTCAGTTCAATATTTTATTATTTGTGTAGGTAGCTATACTCGGTGATCAATGTTAAGATGTTTGGTTTTATATATTTAATTATATATATTCATGTCTTTAGGACTGATGTGAATTCTCTCTTTTATATTATAATCTTGAATCAAACAGCTGCATGTAATAAACGAATGTTTATTTCCGAAAAATAATTAATGATGGGGGGGGGGGGGGAGGATACCGACGTATTGATCGGCTGTCAGGCAAACTATCTTTATTTATTTTTGTTCTCTATATCCGCTACAGGCAGATCACTATATCAAAAATATATATAAGACATTCTTATTCTGTTATAATTTTATTCAAATATAACAATTACTTTGTTAATTCGTAGAAAACCCTAAAGAAACAAACTTATTTTACTACATAATAAGCAATAAGGTATACAAATAATGCAGCCTATAGCAAGCACCCCCTTGAGAATAAATATACCTTTCATTAATATGCATAAGAAACATTCCTATACATACTTCTATTTACATTATTTTTCATCATCATTGCAAATGAAAAAAATCGTAAAATGGCCTAAAATTTGCACAGTAATCATAATATTTTATTAATCGTCCATATATACTTCATAAAGTAGTATTTCGTGGGTAAATATCATTTATATATGTTCAAACATACACAATGTATAACCATTAAAACTTACTATGCAAAAATAAATAAGTAAGCTATATAATATATTTTTTACATGCTGGGCTACTATGAAATAGCTCATGTAAATATCATAGAAATGACTTTATTATCTTATTGCTATACGTTAATCCTTAAACTATTATATTTTTCAAATCATTATACCCGGGAATACAATCAAATATATTTGAGACCACGACTCTATGTCTCAAAAAGGCTACTCTAACAAAATAACACCTATGCTTGAAGTATCAATTTATCGGAGATAAATTGCGGAAATGAATGGATCTATCATTATTATATATTATTATTTGTGAAATGGCTATTTCAGCCGTGAAAGGGTCAGTGGATGCATGTTGTATTGTCATTGCTGCAGGTCAAGTTTGATCAACCTCATAGAAAAGATTCTATGTTCAATAGACTAATTTACACGCTAGTTTGCCTATTCATTGCCATACAAATATTGCAGTTCATGCAGCAAATACATTAAAAGGCAAAAAACACGATTTCCATATTTCAAATTCTTATAGAGAGTAGGGGAAATTCATGCGTGTAACTCCAATGACATTATGATAACTTAGATTATTCTATTTTAGTAAAAATTAGTTTTTAACCATTTAAACACAATTTGATTTTCTATATAAGCTCTTCAAAGTATTTTATTGTTAGTTATAAACAAAAGGTATTTATCGCGTCTTTAAACTATGGGTTAAGGGCTATATGAAAGGTTGTGTATTGGAGTTCTCACAATTCAGTCATACATTTTTTTTAACATCACTTTTCATTTTTCTGGTCATAATAAGGGTGTATTTATTATCAAGGAGAATAAACGAGAAAATTAACATTCTTCTTTCCCAAAGTGGGAAAGTTGTTTTTATGATTATATTAAAACTATTATTGGAACTATATATTTATGATTTGTAAATAACATGGGCACAGTGGAGTCAAACCACGAAATTGGCCCACTTCTACATAAGCTTAAAAAGTAGGTTTTTTACCAAAATACTTTTTAAATTAAAAACAATTTCAACATATAACATCATGGCTGTGTTTCCTTTTTTTATCGTGAATAGAACTATATTTAGTCTGCAAGAACATTCGCTTTTATTTAAAATAATGTTAAAATTGGTTTTTTTAGTGTAATAGAACTTTAAAATTATTATTTTCATTTCTATTTTTCTAGCGAATCATATAGCCAAAAAACTCTCCAACCTTGAAAGAGTCCGGTAACTCCATACTATAGAGCAGACTAAAATATCAGACATGCAG
>CP045906.1:2072889-2088037 GCA_013387185.1 Caligus rogercresseyi
GCGGAGGTTTGCACTCTCTGAGTGTACATTAGGGTAATAACTTTTTGACTTTTTTTCACAAAAATGATTACCTGTAGCACAAATGAATGAACTTTTGCTTATAATTGCCTAAAATGACCTTTATTTCATTGAACTAACAAAAAAGGTCACGCACAAATCACTTTGAAAAATTCACCCTTAACGTAATAAGGGCTAAATTCGATAACGATAAGGAAACATTTACAAAGTGTCTTTAATGAATTAACCGGATTGAATAATCCGAAACCAGTTGAACACGATGTGCTGGCTGGTGGAAGCTTAAAGGGGACAAACCTCACGTGAGGTTTTATAATATTCTACCACTTTGCTTGACCGTCTACAGTGTTCTGAATTCTTCTATTTTATACATTCTGTTCCTAGGAGTATAGCTTAGTAAAGAACAGCATGCCGTTTAAAAAAGTTCCTCTACCACAGAGAAGAACAAGGAAACCTGGAGAATGAACTTGGTCCAGTTCCAAGCACCATCAAGAAGAGGCAATGTGGCAATCCACGAAGAACCCCTGAGTGACCGGAGCCGCATGCCCCTGAAAAGCCACGTGATGGGACGTTTCAAATCCCTTGAATCCATCGCAAAAGAACGGAAAGAGAGTCGGTCTGATTGCTGTGGAACTGAAAGCTTTATGGAGGACGACATTGAACTTCCCGCCTGTATCAGATCAAGCCATCCGTGCAAAACTAGAAAAGCTCCTGCAAGAGTATGACCATTGCAGGAAAAAGCAAACTTTGATTCATTGGATGAACTGTTCGATGTGACCAAGGTGAAAGGTCAATGGCTTTGCAAAGAGGATAAGAACCTCTACGAACTGCAAATGCAGAGCAAAGGCCAGGTCGGTTATTCTACTGGCAAACGTGCCAGTGCCCAGACCATCCACCCATCCAAGCGAAGGAATACATTGGATGTGGATGTGTCCAATTCAGCAACTGAGTCCAGTTCAGTAGCATTAGATTCTTCTGAAACAGGTACGGACTCATGTGACACTAGTGAAGACAGTTCTATGGAGGATGAGGCTGCACCATCAACAAGAACAAGGAAGTATAACCCCACTGGTGTTGCAAGGCGACTTGTTACAAGCTCAAAGCTATCGACCCATAAAGCAGCAAAGGTATGCCGTCAGCTTTCAGGTGAGGGCATCGAGATCCGGACCCCAAGTCAGCCAGGAATCCACAAAGCTCTCTACAGGAGAGCTGCTGAAGTGAAGCAGCACTTGGTTAGCACACTTCATCAGGAGAAGTGGAGCTTGCACTTCGATGGTAAAAAAATCAATGGCATTGAACACCAAGCAGTGGTCCTAAAAATGAAGCAAAGGAAATCAAATTGACTGTGCTTCAATTGAAGGACGGTACAGCTGCAACCATTGCAAAAGGGCTCCAGGATGTCTTGCAGGAGTTCAACTTGTGGGGATCAATTTTGATGATAATTGCCGACACGACAAGCGTCAACACCGGGAAGAAGTCTGGTGTTGTCATTCGGCTGCAGCAAATGTTTGAAAAGAATGGGAGCCACAGACCCAAGTTTATCAGTTGTCAGCACCATGTGCTCGATCGCATCCTCCGTATTGTCATGGACGATGAGCTCCACGACTCAACCAAATCTCCAGATATTGAGTACTTCTTTGTGAAGGACTTGGTGCGCATGTATGACCAATTGAAGGCAGCTTTCATCAATGGGAAAGCTGAGATCAAAGAAACAGGCGGTTGGAGAGACGACATGAAATTTCTGTATCACCTTACTCGTGTCTTCCGACACTTCACTGAGAAAGATGAGGTCCCTTTTGTTAACTTTCAGCAGATTCCTAACATCAGCAATGCACGCTGGAACTCTCGTGCCATTCTAGCCCTCCTTGCATTCATTCTGATGCCTGAAACTCGAACCAGGCTGCGTAAAATCTGTTCATTTTATTTCTTACCAATGGGCCGGCCATTGGTTTAGCAACCAATTGTTCCGCAATGAGGATTTCGAAGAACTATCATCTGCTCTGGATGGATACCCAAAAGGTCTCAAATGCTTAGAAACCCACTGGAAAAGAGATGAATCGCCCATCAATATTGCCCGAAGCAACCAATGCTGCGAGCGTGCGATCAAAGTTATGCAGGACTTGGACAAGTCCTGCCGCAACAAGGACAACCTCCCCCTGAGATTCGTCCTTTCCAATGACATTAATGTGACCAATTGCCATTGACCAATTGTTTTTTGTCCCTTTATACAGCTATACAATAGTATAAATATCATTCTTAAAAGTTTTTGTTTAAACTGGAATATATTTCATTTGACTTCAAGAACTGGCCAAAAGCTCTTAATTAAATTATTTAAAAGTATATTGTGCGTGACGTTTTTTCATCAAATAAACTTAAAAATAGATATTATTTAATCTTTCATAAAAGTTCATCATATGATGATACAGGAATATGAGGTTGTAAAAAAGTTATCACCCTAGTATACATGCCTTAGGTAATAATATATGCAGCTTTTGTAAAATGCCCTTGAATAACTATTTTCAGAAAATCCTAAAATTAAACGTTGTTGTTCTCTTTCGATGCGAAGGCACAACTTTGGTATTCCATGAAAACAAAGGAATAACTCTACTTCTGTAGGCTGTTCACTTCGCGCTATCGAGCCAATCCCTTATGGATCAAAACTGTCGAGGAAGGAACCACTCACGCAAGACATGGCCGTCCATTTTATTTTCTACCGCAGCTCCGATGCCGCCTGGAAATAAAAAATCCCCGGATGTTAGGCCGGATTCATGGAAATAGCAATCGACTTTGTTCGTACAAGTATCTTCTTCGATCCGTCACCTCACCTGCTGAAGCGATAGTCCTTCAATATCTCCGTTTTAAAACCCCTTGTGATTTTTCTTATTATTCTGCCTTTATATTGCATATATTTCTGTTCAGTTGAGTTTGGATTTTTTAGGTAGATTAATTAAAAAACTATAATGTTTATTCATGTATTGTTTTTACGTAATTCTACCAACCTTTTTATAATTGTATTTTATGTAATACAATTTTAAATAAAGACCATTAAAAAAATCACATGCGATGACGTCACTATAATTTTCGTATGTTTTTTTCTATTCAAAAGACTTTTTTTACAAATCTCTTTTCAAGTTGCAAATCCCGGGTAGGGCCGGGTAAACATCCACTAATATATCAATAAAGTATCTTTTCACCACCGACTCCAGAAAGGTACCATCAGTAATTCAGAAAGTAGATATTCATCCAAAAAAACATAAATTGATCCTTAGCATGAGCCCTCTATACATATCCTTTCGCTAATGACTGGACTGTTTTGGCCATGAATATTATTACTGATCTATATAAGTATCATCTGTAAACTACAATGGGAAGAAAATGTCAACCACGAACTGGTGACGTCAGTCTGGTAGTTAAAATGGCTGCCACGTCAAGTAATTAATGAAATGTTATATACATTGTAATAGAATACAAGCAGACATCCTTCAATAAATACCAGTGACGTCCTGCCCTGTTGATTCGTAAGATAATTTTAAACGTATATTGAATCACTATTGCGTCACTGGTTATATATTTGATAAAGTTTCTTCTTTATCTACTCAATAAAACATTTAGTATTTAGACAGTTGAAAAGATAATATTGATTCCTTCTTTCTTTATTTCATCAGCTGCGTGCTTGGACATTGATCTTCCTTTCTCTGATTTAGTCACTGTGCATCCAGTTATTAATATAATAAAGATAGTGCTCATACTCAAGGTAAACGAATGAATAAAAAGAAAAATAAGAAAAATATTGAACTACTACTATTCTTAATACATTATTGTACTTAAGTAATAAATGTGCTTTATTGTAAGTGACGAAACGTAGTCAACCCCCAATGGAAAGCTCACGACGATGAGAAGGTGTGATCATAAGAAGCACTATGATTAGAGATAGAAAATCGAGGGATATTTTGGGCGTGTGAAAGGGAGAATGGTGAAGGGTGCAATTGAGTTCTAGCTCCTTGTTATCACTATTCTCATTCCTCTCTTGAGGAATATTTATTTCATTTATGAAGCAGGACAAGTCCGCCAGAACGGAAGGTATTTATTTTATATTTGAATCTCTGTGATAACAAGGAGCTTGAACTCAATTGCACCCTTCAACACATTCTCCCTTTCACACGCCCAAAATATCCCTCGATTTTGTATCTCTAACTATGATAAGTAAAGCGAAGATGGAGCAAGAGCCTTAATAATGCTCACTTAAAAAAAAGTGTATTGAAAAAGCGGGCACAAAAGAAAAATTAGAAAAAAGCGTGTGGATGAAAGGTGTGTGCAAAAGGAACATGAAAAAAGCGTGCGATGATGTGGGTGTGTGCAAAAGAAACATGAAAAAAGCGTGCGGTGATAAAGGCATGCGAAAAAGGAATATGAGAAAAAGAGAGTGCAAAAAGAAATAATAATCAGCGTGCAATGATAAAGGTATGCACAAAAGGAACCTGTTAAAAAAGTGGGCGATGATAAGGGGTGCGCAAAAGAAACACGGAAAAAAATGTGTGATGATAAAGCGTACGATTAAGTGTGTGCCAAGATAAAACATATTATGACAATAATACTGCATAATTTTAAGAAGGATTTTGACTTGTCTCAATCTCACCTGATCGAAATCATATTGGCAAGGAATATAAAGTAGTCACACTCGGATCACAGTATCCCCAGTGCCTCATTCCCTCTATGTGATGCCCCTGGGAATCCGTCATTGTGGAGCACCAAAGCTCCTGGCCGGGTGCATTAAAGTCATTGTAGCGTGTGCAGTGATGAAAGACCTTGGAGTTGATTTTGAATGGAAAGATGCAAGGGGTATGCGGAGAGGGACCTCCTAGGGTGCGACTGCAATTCGGGAATTGTGAAGGATCTAATGGGAAGGCAGACAATGCATTTTTTAATTAAGAAAGTAGTGTAAGATTAAGGATGAATTAATTATATATATATATATATATATTTTATACCTATATGTTTAAAAATCAATAACTAATAGTTTTAAGAAATAAAAACATGTAGAATTAGAAGAGAGATATGGATGATGGAAACAATTAATTGGAATAAAGAAAGTTTTTCGCATAAACTTATAAGCATGAAATTTTTAAACTGTAATTTTATTTTTGAACTGTAATGTTTATTTGTGTTTTATTTTAACGTATTAGCTTTTTATGTATTTATCTACATTCTGTAAAATTGAACTGTGAAAAAAGCATAATCTTTTATTAAGTGATAAAACTGATTTCTTTATTTTCTACGTCCGATCGTCAGGGTGAAGATCCATTTATCGTCATACATGAGCTGACATAACGAACATTCTGTTTTTTTTTGTCTGAGAGGTTGCTTTAATCAATAATATGAGTAGGTGGAATAGAAGGAGTCGCATCAAAGGTGGATTCACAAATGACGTCATGGATGTAGGTCCATGAAGAAGAGACAATTCGTATTTTTAAAATTGATTTTCTTCTCTCTGAGAATAGATGTTATCTCTTTCTCAACAGCCGGAAGTGAAGTGATAATTTATTGCAAATGTTACCTACTTTTTCATTATCATTCTCTCTCATGTTTAAAAAACTTTATAATTATAAAAAAGGAAAATATAACAAATGATTCAATCATAGAGATATAAAAATATAGAGAGCTTATTGGATTCTCTCTATATCTTTATATCTCTATGGATTCAATAAGTGAAAATATGTACCAAACAGATACAAGAAACGAGGAAGCGAAAAACAATATATTTTTTCTGTGAAACTGAAGAAATATATGAAAAAGAAAAAAGTCATTGGAAAAATGATGAAAATACTCTAATTGGAACAGTGGGACTATTGCAAGTGTTGCAAGTCATAAAAAATATATTAAAGACCAATAAAAATATTATTTTTTCTTCAAAATGCAGTAAAATAATTGTATCAGTAGAAAACAGAAAAAGTTATTTAATTGATGTACATTAGGGTGATTCTTATTACACGTTTTTCGGATTTGAGAGTCGGTCACTCCATAGGATTTTATCTTAGTGTATAGATATCATCTTGTGAAAGTTTGAACGGAATCGAATAATGGAAAGTGTCTCCTCAACGGACCTAAAAGTTATGCAGTAAACTTATGTAGTAATTTTTTTCGCCATTCAATCGCTTCTCATGTCCTCAATATTAATACTATTTTAAAATAAGTGGGTGCAAAATGTAGGTATGATCACAAGAATTCCAAACTAGTTAATGTTTTGTATATATATACAAAAATAAACGTGAAAATTAAATTAGGAAAAAGTTATTTTTGGGGTATTTTCCAAAATGAATATAAAAAAACTTTAATATCTCGTTAAATTTTGTAGTTATATATAATACAAAATTTGAATTATATTCCTTGATATCTGATCTAGTTTTAGCGTCTATTCATTTTCTGTAGCATTGAAATTGAGGAAATGGAGGGGATTGAATGGCGAAAAATGTATTACAACATAACTTTGGGCCCTTTGAGGAGTGAGTTAACGCTATTTGATTTCGTTCAAACCTTCACAAGATGATATCTATACCCTAAGGTAAATCCTAGGGAATGACCGACTCTCAAAGCCAAAAATATAAATTAGAATTACCCTAATTTGCTTGTATATTAATAATGAATGTCTGTTGTAATATCTCTACCCCATTTTTGGTCCTGTTCTTTACTTTTTTAATGTACAAATGTATTTTTATATGGGAATGCCTAAGCAGTAATGATATTCAAACTAAAATCAATACAAAAAAATAAAAAAGAATTTACTTAATAGTTAGATTTAAAATTAAAACAACGTAATCACTTAAAATGATTCAAAATTTTCTCTCATCGTTGAGAGTGCAGGTTCAAATCCCGAGAGGGGAAGGTCAATTTTGGTCAACCTCCTTGATAGGATCTTAAGTTTGAAAGTGTAATTTACACGCTAGTAAGATTATTTATTCGATGTAAGAAGACATTTTTATAGAACTTAGGATGACATAACTGGAATTTTTCATACGATTTTTTTATATATAGTTTCACCCTGTGTGCCAGCTTTTTAAGCCGTTACTCGTCATGAAATAGCTCTGTGTTTGTAATGTGTGTGAATATATATATATATATATATATATATATATATATATATATATATATATTATATATATATATATATACATATATATATGGTATCAATTTGATTCTATCATCAAAGCTACTAACAGTATTTATCGGATATGAGATATACAGGATGGTAAGATAAAATCTGGCGTTTTTCTTATCTCAACTTAAAATACACATAAAATTGTTATTTTCTGTTCAATTTTATTTATTTAGACATTAAAATGCTCGTATAGATGTGTAGATTCTGCTTATTTAATCCATCCACCTTCTGCATCGATGACACGCTGGATCCTGGCGCGGAAGGAGGAGCAGGCCTTGGCCACTAGGGCCCTGTCCCAAGTTCCTGGCCTGCTTCATTATGGAGTTGATCAGGGCGGCCTTGGTGTTGTGAGCCAGTCGGTTGGTGTGTCGCTCAAGTTAGCCCCAGAAAAAATAGTCCATAGATTCAAATCGGGGAGCTAGGGGCCAGTGGGTCTTGGGGACGAAGTCGTATATGTTTGCTGCCAACCAGTCTAGAGACTTCTTGGACACATGGCAGGGGGTGGAGTCCTGTTGCCAGACTAGCTCCTTGGCGACGTCCCTGATGGATCTGCTGGGGTCATGTTCGAAGATGTCAGACACCCTCCTGCTGAAGTCAGGGGTCCTGGCCTTGCAGGCGCTGCTGGAGGGCCTGAAGGCCCTATCGACGACAGCACGAGGGTCCCTGGTATCATTAAGCTGTTGACTGAGCTCAGCACCCTTCTCCTGTCGATCCCGAGCAGCTCAGAGACCTGGGTTGTGCTGATGGTGTTGCCCTTTATACAAAGTATCTGAATAACGGCACACCTGCGTTCTTGCTCGTTCCAGATAACAGGCTGTATATTTCCATATGCGGCCATGACGATGATAAAATTCAACTGAAATGATCTCTCATATGTTGGCTGTCTGCTAAAAAATCAGTTGCACGGATCGGATGACGTCATCCTTGTTAAAGGATGTCCTGAAAACCCGCCAGGTTTGATCTTACCACCCTGTATTTTATTTCTCTCGGTTGAGTATCCATTTATGATATAGGTCATTTTTATGTATAAAAACTATAAAAAACGTACCTGTTGAGGGCGCAGTAACTGATGTAGTCCTCTGATTGGTTGGATTTACGGGCTTAGTGCTAAATGAGAAAAATAAATAATATTATATTTGAGGAATATAACTTTGAAAGAATATAATGTCACTATGTAAAAGGGATTATACATATATTTGAGTTGTCTTTATTATAAAATTTACAATAATAGATGAATTGTGTGCATTTAATTTTAGTTTCAGGATGAGTTTTGTCGTTAATAAAAATAATCATTAAATGTCGTTTTCTGTCAAGAAATAAGTTGCTGTTATGTTAAACAAATTGAGATGATATATTAGGAAATATATTAAAAAAGATTGAATTGCGTATTTGGATGTTTGTCCACTTTTTGCATTGGATAAGCATAACAAAATACCTCAATTTATAATGAACTTAGACAACAACAAAAATTACGCAATTCTATGATATCCCCAAAAAATTGTTCTACACATTTAAAAATATAAAATTACTTCATATTATACAAAACAACATATAAATCTCGAACGTGTTAACTCAATGGAAGCCTGCTTTACTTCCAAAGTAAAGGACACGCTTCGCCTCCTGATACTCAAGAGAAGAGATTTTAATTTTAGAATGACTCAATGAAGTGCCATAATGCTTATTGATGTCCACAAAGAAACAATACAAACCAATCAAATAGGCCCAATATCGACTGAGGGATTTTGATGAAATGTTAGGATTTCTCCAATTACAACCAAGTTAAAGATTGTCTAAATGAAATATTGTTTATACAGTGTTGTTTGTTCCTCTAAAACTTATAGTTTCTGATATAAAAGATGAATAGAAAATATCTTTTTTTTGTAATGAAAAAGTGATTGTTGAGTATTTTTCAATTTTCAATTGTTATGAGATATAAATAATAACATTTTTAACAATATTTTTCTTTTCCAAAAAGTATAAGTATCAAATTAACCAATCTATCTTGCATCAAATCTCTCAAACAAGAATCAAAATCGGTAATAATTTTAAACTAAAATGTTTATTTATGTTATGTATTTTTTTACACAATTTTCCTATTTTATATACTCTTTCATATTTATTGTTTTTATATACACATTCAAGCTGAATGAAGATCTTGCCGAAGAAGGAAAAAACTTGGGCTTTCTTTGAATTATAGTAAATGCCCTTTAATCTACTGTCTACAACTAATCAAATTAAGTTATTTAATATACATATAGTCAATTTGTTAAGAAGCAATATATATCACGTGAAAAGTATGGTCCCAAATGCGAACGTTGGCGGGTCAAGGGTACTTACATCGATAAAGCTGCTGCCTGAATCGGCTCGTTTTGTCTGGACCTGTAAGTAAAAATAACAAATTTATAAGAATTTTTTTTCAATGGTTTCATTTATGGCAATACAGCTACTATAATTTAATATATATATATATATTTATTTATTTATATTTAAATATATATATATATATATATATATATAATAGAAAAGACATACAGGAACATATGATATGTTTTCAATTGTGTCAATCTAACTCAATTTAATTCATATAAAATATTTTGCCTGACACTTACATATGACATCTTTCAGAGTATTCTATTGATGTGTCGTTGACCTGGTACATTATGACAGTCGGTGGATTCTCGATTTTACCTATTTCAAAATATTATAAATATAGACATTATTAACACAAAAAAAACAACATTTATTAAAAAATGGTTTGTTACCTGCATTGAAAACGCTCGTTCATGAACTAATATCTTCGTTCATTAAAAATGTTATTGTCCAGGATGTTCTCTTCTGTCCAGGAAGAGGTCCTTTTTTGTTTTTTTAACACAATCAACGAATATCTCTTTTTATTGGATCATTACTCAATCTAAATAATCCTTCATTTTGAGCTAATCACTCATCAACGACGCTCATCTTATAGATTTGTACTTGTATATTGTATTATATATATATATATATATATTATATATTTAAGACAATAATTTTTTTGGCACAGTCAGTAATTACTTATCAATAAGTGTTCTTCTTTAAACCAAACCGTAGTATAAGAGTAATTGCATCCCTCTGACATTCTTATCCAAATTTGTCCATTTGATTTCTTTCATATTATAGAATTAAATGTTAAATTTAGTTGTGTATTATATTTTGTCAAGTATTTTATATTATATGAATGTAGTTTTTATCTTGTAGTGAATTATAAATAAGGGTTTTCAGTTTATGAAATGTAATCTCATTTCTATTCAAAAATTTATGAGATTCCTATTTTGTCATATCTATAAAAGTGATTTTCTTTTCTCTCATTATTATTTTAATATTATTTGTATCATCAAGACACCTACTTTCTTTGAAACACTTCATTTTAACAGAATTGTTAAATAAAAAGTTTTTCTATTAAAACTTTTGAGTTTTTTATATGTAAATTTAGGGAAAAAGTATATCTATATTATATGTTGAAAAAAAGTTTCATGAATGCCAATGTTTAAATTGGAGAATATAACATTATTTACATTTTTTATCAAAAAGTTTTGATGTCCTATATATATATAACGTGTATTTTCTCGCTGCAGAGATGGAGATCCGGTATAATCGATGACTCTCTTGGTAGATATTACGATCTCTATCTCTTCTAGGAGAGATAACGAATTATATAAAGAGATAATATTTTCTGATGTTTAAAAAAAATGAAATACCAAAAGCAAATATCATCCGTTTCAAATTATATGAAAATGATGGTCATTATTATTTGAGCCACTGTTATTAATTTACTTTTTTGATGAGTCAAAACGGTTTATTTCATTAAAATCACTCTTCCTCCCAAATATAAACAAATTGTCTTTGAAAGCTTGTCTTTTTTGCATATGGGGTGGAATGTTTTAAATTTTTACATTTCGTAGGAAAAATGTAATAGAAATATTGGATAGATATCAAAATTATCTATGAACAATAAAGGATTTTTATAACTTATAAACTGCATTAATTTTTTACAGTAATAAATTATTGCCACTGTAAATTATTTATTAGAGTAGATTCTTAGTATATTTTTTTATATTAACAGCCTTGACTCTTGATTAGGTCCATAAACAGTACTTTGAAAGCCTTTTTCAGATAACTCTTCCCATTAAAGTCACGTTTATAATTTTGACTATAAGACTGATTCCATTTTTTAAACATTCATTTGGAAAGCTGTAAACAAGAATCAGGTAGAAATAATAATATGCAAATAATGTAAGCATGTTACTATGCATTTCTAAAGTCTAAAAATCGTGAATAAATTATAATGTTTAAGAAATGCTTTATTCTTTCAATGAAATTTCAAATTTATATTGAATGAGTATTTTAATATTGAATGAGAATGAGGTTGCTCCTTGATATAAAGTTTGAAATTTTTTGAAGGGAGGGCGCTAGCCGCGTGTGTTAAAGCGTGTTCAACTCTCAATGTTGGGGGCAATGGTTCGAATCCCGAGAGGGATGGTCATTTTGTATACCTCATTGATAAGATCATAGGTTTGAGTGACTAATTTTAAATGCTATAATGCTTATTTATATCTATCGGAAGCAATTTTATCGAACCATATAGGCAAAAAATATAACTTTGTTTTCTATGTTGTGTTTTTTGCAAAAAGACTTACATCAGTAGTGAAGGATTAATAAAAGTAATTGAAAAAAGATTAATTTCATTCTTCAGAAATTGTTTGTAAGGAAAATCATGATATTTATTTTAATGTTTCTTTTTTTGGTATGTATATTGTCTGATTGAGCTTGTAATTGTAATTAAATCATTACAACATTCAAACATAAGTTTAGAGGTTGTAAGCTAAAGTATTTATTAATATCCCCATATACATATATAGTTTTCTTTGGATCCAAAAAGAACTAAGCCCTGATGTATTCCTTATGTTTAATTGTATATGATATGTCATTTGAAGCAGGAGTATAATTTTTAAATTATATGTCTATTTTTTGTTTCCTCAATTACTCTGGCTCTTATAATGTCTAATTGGTTTTCTTGTCGTTCATATTAAGGGAAATGTCATGTATGTAACATTTATTCAGATCTGGATTATCTTCCATTTGAAATATAAATAGAGTGAACTTTTTATATTTATAAGCGGAATGATTAAAAAAGTTACTTGTGGGAGACTTGATTGGTCAATGTCTTTTGAAATACAACTTGATTATGATAGAAGTAATTTACTTATAATGAATGAAAAGCTTTCAAATTCAAGATGTATAGTTTCTGGCATATCATTTTACGTTTGTCTATGTAGTAGTCGAGAAATGATTAAATATGAATACGTCCATAATTTTGATGTCCACGAAAATGTTATTGTTAGTACCTTTGATAATAGCGTTTAGCGTACTGAAATGATGGTAACATTTAGAAGAATCCAACGGTACAATAACCACTACATATATTTCCTGTTACGTAGAGTTCTTTTGCTTTTTGACTGAGGAATTTTACTCAAGTCATCTGAGACCTAAAAAAATATGAAGTTACACGTTCCAAGTAAAAGTTATTAGAAAAACGAATCAAAACCTGTAATTTGTTGCATTTATGTTGTATTTTTTATTCATTTTTGGTAATTATTATTCGTCAAAAGAAAGGAATAAATATTTACATATACCATATCAATAAAAGCTCTATATAAAAAGATTTTTTCCCCCTTGAAAACTAATTTAACATTGTACAATTTTTTAACACTATGGTATTAAAACAACAATATAGGACCTCAATTCATTATGATCGAAGCTCGTTTGCAATGAATGTTTGGTTCGAGGTTTGTTTCTTTGTACTCTTAAAGAACCCCAGAACTTCATCTGGTATCATCTGCTAAAAATAGTTTATATATATATACATCTTTTAGAATTTTTTATTCGTATAAATATATTTTTGTAAAAGTGTGAGTTGGAATCCTGCATTTTTTAAAGTTGTTCAGCTGTAAAAAAATTTATTTTTTAACATTAAATTATCAAGTCTATGAGGCACTCTCCATTTGCATAGATGGGTATCAACAAATATTGCAATTCCAGCGAGCTGTACAACATATACATGCCTACAATAGACAGTTTTCTTCCTGATGGACTCTATAAGATCATTCAACCTTAATAATTCTTGTTTTTTCATACCCAAATAGACAGATAATAATATTAGTTTTATCATACTATTGTGGGTAATGGGTTCATAATCAATTGGAACTGTAATATATATACACTCACAAGTAACTACAAGGTCAAATATATCTATTGATATCTTGATAATCCTTACGATATTAGGCTTGTGTTAAGCAAATTCACAAACCAATAAATATAAAAGCTTTCAGGTCGGGTAGAAACTGAGAGGAAAGTAGTTTTTCTATGGCTTCTTAATAATAGCTTGAATTAATAAAACAACACGATTGTATAGCCATTTTTTCAAACAATAAATTTATTTTCATTATTATATTAGTTATATATAGGTAATGAATACAAAACATAGCATGTTTAAAAGATGAAATTTTTTTGTTTTAGTAAACATACTTTCCATTATGCAAATAAATATTTTTTTGTTGTAGTTTCCGTAGATTTTATCAAAAATATTTATTGTTAATAAGGCTTATGGTGAATTCCACAATTAGGGTTCCCCTAAGTGGTCCATAACCCTATTTTTGAAACTTTACTAATCATCTTTTTTGTTTTCCCTGCAGGTGATATTATGTCTGGGACATCTAAAAATATGTCGGCTAACCTTAATGGGCATTAATTGACGAGTTAATTGAGATTTTATACAATTAGCTTAAATTGTCATACATTGTGTATAAATATATGGTTTCTCTTCTGTAACCAATGCTAAAATTTTCCTTGTTTTCATAGTGTGTGAGGTTTTCGTTTACAAATTTTGGTTTTGAGTGCGGTTTCGAATGTTAGATGTTACAATCTAAGAAAATTGAAAAAAAAATGTGAAAGGCAAAGAGGCTGAGTGACCTGTAAAGTCGCGTGCTGGTGCGACAAGTCGCGCACTAGTGCGACGAAAAAGACTTGGAAAAGACGTAGTGAGGCTTTTGGTCATATTAGATGATAAATTTTCAATCATATTTCTAAAAAGAATCACTAAAACTTACATTTATTGCGAGGGTAGGCGATTTTCAAAAAGGTCTAAAAAGGGAAAAATGTCTATAACTCATGATAAGCATTTTTGGTAGCAATATCAATTGTTTTTTAAGGATAATTTTCTGAAAGACTAATTATCATTTATACTTTAAATATAATTAAGATTCCGTCATGTAATGCTTCGGCAAAATATTTTTTTCACATGGTAGACAGACTGAAGACAATTAATTTGGGTCTAAAAAGGGAAAAAGTCTATAACTGTCTACAACTTGGGATTCAAAAATTGAAAAGGAAACATTGAATCTTTGGGTCTTTTTGGGCGCGATGTTTACCTAGTATTGTATACTAACAAACAAGATGAAAACTAGCCTTGCCACAGATCTTTTCGGTGTAAAAAAATCTCAATTTTTAACTTGCCCCTTTAAAACTGCCAAATTTGTTCGTAAAACAGGCGGCTCAATACTTGCACTTAATTTTCTCATTTTTTAGTCTGAATTCATTTCTACATAGTGGTTATTTTTCTACCTCTTTACACAATGTCCTAGTAGATATTTTCAGTCATAAAAGGTTCTTATATTTCATAAATTTTTCTCCAAGCATGTGAAATAGTGACTTGTTACATATTTGTTACATAGAAAATTACCGTTTATCTGTAGTCAAAACCGAGTATATTAGAGTAAAAATCCAGTTTTCTAGTCTTTTTTTTCTCGTAAGACTGGAGGAACCTTCTTAATGATAGTTAAAAGTAATAAAGGACAAAATTTGTTTCATTTTGGTCTGAATTTAGCAAATTAACTAATTAACTATGCAAATTACGAGGGGAACCCTGTTCGTGGAATCCCCTTATAC
>CP045906.1:2088137-2098833 GCA_013387185.1 Caligus rogercresseyi
TTATACAGTATTCACCGCATAATCGGGACAGGCTGGGAGTAGCATATAACGGCCCTTTAAGCGGGGTCCCGATTCGCGATGAGCTCTCGCCACACACTCACGGCATCATCAGTTCTATTTTAAAAAGAATTATGAATAAAATATTAATACAACTGTGAGACAAAGATTGACTTCCAATGCACCCTATTAACATTTGACTGCATCCAACATCACTGATCATGACAACTTTTTCATTTTGTTGTTTGCATCCCTCACTTAAATGTATTAGGCCAGTTATATACAAAAAAATGTCAGATTCACTTTGGGGAAAGAACGATTCTAGATTACGTTTGTTTTAAGCATTTGCACTTGCGTATCCACGACTGATTACAATTTTGGAGACCATCGGTATAGAAGTTCATGAAGACCATTTTCCTGAGTGAACTGACGGAGCTCCCCCCTCATTTCACTCAGTGACTGACACATTTCGTGTATAAATCAAAGATCACTTGAAAAAAATGGTGTCCGTTATCAGAGGCTTGCGCCCGATTATCCAGTAAAATGTCGTGCACTGGAAGTGTTTCTAGGAGGCGTATGTCATTTAAGCGAGGTACCCGATTATCAGGTGCCCGATTATGCGGTGAATACTGTATTACTGGACACCAGTATATAAGTATAAAACTCGGAGTATTCTCCATGTGGGAGAAAACAGATACAAAAGAAAAGTAAAGAGAGAGATTTCAGATGTCTAATATATCTTGGAAATATGAAGTGTGATGTTGTCAAATCATTTTTTCCTATTTAATTATTTAAAAATATGATGCCTTACTGGTATATAGTCCTTTTTGTCGCTGTCTTTCTCCAAAATTATTAACTATCAAGCATCCCGAGTTTTAAGCGCTACCAAAGTTGCTTCGACACTTATATTATCTATGAGAGTGGCACAAAGGAAGAGAAAGATCCAATGAGACAAAACATGACGTAATCTTGGGTGTTGATCAAAGCTAAAACTACCAATTGATATTGGGAATTTGGATATATCGTGTATTGTATATTTATGACGTCACACTTATTGTCCTGATATATCGTTGACGTCATAGGCCGGTCACCCTGTTTTGTTACTGTGCCCACCTATTGCTCTCCCTTTTCTCTTTTCCTCTCATACCCTCTTATTTACTATTGTTCTTGAAATATACATTTAACTGGTTCTTCTCGAGTCCTCTATTCGTTCCTAACTCTCCACTAAATGGCGACGAGTCAGGGATACTAATATAATAGTACCCTATCATTCACAACAGTTGCTGCCCGTGGAAGATGTGTTTCTAATGACATTTATCTTATTTAGTTTATTACCGAGTACCGCTATCCGATTTTATCTGCATTGTGAGTGATTGATTTAAAAGTGAGTGCAATTTTTTCTTCATACCAGAATCTTAATATCTTGAAAAAGTTATCATCCCATAAATTATTTTCTCCTTTCTTATTCCTCGACAAAGAATGTGAGAATCGATTTTATTTAGTCTTCTCTCGAGTAACTTCTTTATCATACAACGAGTGTTGTCTTGACTAGGCAGGAGAGGTTGGGAGATATGCTTAATTTGGCGAACCAAATAAAATATGATATTTCCTATTTTTTTCGTTTCAATATTTGTGAAAACATCATAAGTAAGAGGTTTACTTATAAAACGACTAACGAATAAGGATACAGCTCTAGGAATCAATTTGGGGAAATGATCAGATGATAGAATTGAAAAACTATGTTATGCTTCATCATTTCCATCATAGTTCTAGAGATGTCATCATTTACTGTATATAGTCGTACGTATTATTTTCGCGCACGTCTTAATCGCACGCTTTATCGTCGTATGCTTTTATCCGTATGTTCCTTTTAACGCATGCCTTTATCATCGCACTCTTTTTTAACGTTATCGTCGTTGCTGCTTATAATGATCGCACGCTTAAAGGTCGTTAAGCTTGCACATTTTTACTTCAATTCCTTGCTTACTAGAAGAAAATATAAAAAAAGGTCTGAAGGGAATTAATAATCAAAAGAGATATTTCACGATTATATTAAGAATTTAGACTCGAACTCGTGAACTCTCATTTTCGGATGTGATTCTACGTGTCCCCTCCTAGCTAATTTTGTTGTTTTAAAAAACTTATTAAACATTATGAAGGGGTGACGTCGTCTTTCTTTTGTTATCAATATTTTTTTCCTGACACATAATTAATCTGTTCTGTGAATGGCAGTTACTGAATTTTTTTTGTGAGCAATGATTCTTGCTTTATCTTGAATAGGTATTGTGTTTAATCGTTGAAAAATGAATATATAATGAAATTTAATCTATCTTCATTAATTTGTCATAAGCTTCAAATAAAGAAATACTATGCTTGGCAATTAAGTTATATAATTAAAGTAATAATTTTGAAAAAGCATTTCCTCACGAAACTTTATATTTCTCACTTCATCATACATCAATATCTTAGTGTTTATTGAATTTCACTGCGGGTATATTCATCGTTGACCTTTTTATAGCCGTTTTTTGTCGTGGGTATTTACTCTTTTAAAGTCTGTCAATATCCTCGTTTATATTTTTCTCGTGGGTATATTTGTCGCGAAGCTTTTTGTAGTGAAGCATTTACCTCGTTCTTCTTTTTCTCGTGGGTATTTTTGTACCATAGCTTTTTTGTAGTGAACCGTTTTCCGCGCTATTTATTTTGCTTTGTAGACCTAATCTCGTGGCCTCAAATTTTAAATTTACTACTGACACTTTTAGGGAGAAAAGACACGCACCTTAAGAGTTTTGCGCACCTCTACCTTGGTTGTTCTACCAGGAGTACTATGGGATTGTAAACGACCACCGAATCTTATTAAGGTGGAAAACACCTGGCCTAAGATTTGTGTATACCCTAATTTAAAGGATTGCACCGGCCTCAGCCGGGTGCCCCATGTGTTCGAAATCTACCACAAACACAGATGTAGGTCTGAAAACCTCTTAGCTTGAGTTTATTTTACATCTAAGAGGTATCAGCGGTCGATTCCAACCCCTTATACCTTCAGATAAGACAGGCGGTAATTAGTGTCTGAAAAACTCTTGAGCAATGTTTTTTTACGACCCACAAGGGTCTGTGGTAAATTTCGAACCCATGGGGCACCCGGTTGAAGCCGGCACAATCCTTTGAATTAGGGTGTACAAAATCTTAGGCCGTGTATTTTACCCTTAAGAAGGGTCGGTGGTGGTTTTCAAACCCATAGGACACCCGGTTAAAGTAGGAATATTCCGTTGGATTAGGGTCTACGAAAGTCTTATGCCGACTAAGCCCGTGTACAAAGTAAAGAGATAAATAAAGCGGCAAACGTTTCACTACAAAAAAACCACAAGACAAAAATACCTGCGAGAAAAAGAAGAACAAGTTAAATGCTAAGCAATACCCTTTTATCAACAACTGACAAAACAAATAACAACAAGTGTAAGAGAAGGTTTATATTTTCGCATTAACCCTTCGAATAATGACCAAAAGCTTCAGAAAATGCGGTATTGGTTCCTAAAGTAGTGGAGTAGTTTGTTGTGTCGTAGGTGATGAGCAGCTATTTCTGTTGGTTAGGATGACAATCGGTTCTTATCTGATATCTTCTTACTATCAGCCAAAGAAACAATATTTTGCTGCCCCTCTTTTTCTTTAGATTTTATTGCTTATGAAATAATATAGCTAATGATACCAACTGTTGTAGCTAAATTTATTTTTCACAGGATTTTTAAGGAAGAAAAAATGTTCAAAAGCTCTTTTTTTCCAGCGACTTAATCGAAAAGTTGTAATAAACCAAAATATATGCACCTTTCAAAGAATTTCAAACGTTTGTATTTCGTATTTTGTAAAAATATTCTTCATTTTAAGGAATCATATCACATATTTCCAGGCTTGTGAGCGTTCAATGTTTTTGCGTTCAGCGTTCCGTTAGCGTTCAAATATTTAAAAAGAATTTCCAAAAAAAGTACTGCGTAGTGATGACGTTTTTTTTTTTTTAGAAAAGAATTTCCAAAAAAAGTAATGCGTAGTCCAAGAAATGTTTGGAAAAATTGAACGCTGAACGCAAAACTCTTTTTTTTGCGTTCAACGTTTAAAAAAAAGTTGTTTTCCGTTCAGCGTTCCGTTCATTGAACGTGCGTTCAGCTGAACGCCGTTCAATTTTGCGTTCCGTTCACAAGCCTGCATATTTCAAATATGATAAATTAAACATTGGAGTTTTGATGCCAAACTTCGAAAATCTCCCTGCTGACAAAACTACAATTCTTAATATTCCCCATTGGCTACTTATATTTTCCTTTTTAAACATCTTATCGTAGAATAATATAGCAAGGCTTCCTTTTCCTCTGAGGAGTATTAATAGTTTTTATTAAAGTATTCTCCCCTCCTTGCACTTATAAGATAATATTCAAAGTGAAGAGGTAAATATATATTTTTTTTTTATTCAACAGTTCATTTTTATTATATGTACAACAGAATACATAAAAACCTAAGATAATGCATGAAAAATCATATAAGTAAATATTTTAATTTACAATTTTATCATAGGGGTTGAACTAAAAACACTATTTTCAATCAATAAAATACAATAAAAAATCAAATGACATGACAATTGATACTAAAATATATAAACATAAATCCTGAGCTTTAAAATGGCATTACTTGCAATTATTAAAATTCTTTATTATTGTAGATAATGTTTTCCGGTGGATGGATGCAAGGGAAGGGAAGAATTTAATTTCCTTCGAGGCCACAGTCCATGAGTCAACCGAAAGGGAGGGGATCTTCAGGTCCAGGGAAGCATATCTTGCCGCTGCCGATAGGAGTACTGGCCTAATATCCGACGATTGTAAAGGGGCTCCAGAAGTAATTTGCTTCGCAATTAGAGCTTTGGAGTTTAAGATTGCGAAATTTATCGCCTTTTCTCGTGGGGTGGTCCATTTTCTGCCAAGTCCAAATAAGATAACCGCTTTCCGGTATTTGGCCGAGCTCTCTTTTTCAAGCCCTTTTATGTTCAGACAGACAAACTGAGTAAGAATTTGCACTGCTTGACATTCCACAAAGGCATGGAGGGTCGTATTAAAAATCTTGCCACAATCTTTGCAGGGTTGCAGAAATTTAATACAGTCACCCGATATCTGAAGTTGGGCGGTGAATTTCTTGTTATCGTGTATATTGGTGAGGGAGCCAGTGATAATTTTTTTCCACTTAAGAGGAAGGTCCAGCAGCTTTAAATATTTATTTGCAATTAAATCCACCTCGTCGTTATATGATTTTCTTGACAATTTAAGGTGCCACGGAGTTAGTAATAGGTGTTTTACGGAAGATCTATTTAAATGGAATCTAAATCTTCCATCACTAAACGGCCTTTGGTCACCCAGATTATGGAGAGTCAATATTCCTTGGCCAATGGCTAATTCTTCTAACTCCTTCGGTGTCCCTAAGTTTTGGAAAAAGAAGGCCCTTTCTCGGTTCTTTCTAACTATATCCACCGTGGAATCGCTTACAAAAGATGGATTATATGTCCAGACTATTCGTTGAGCTGACCCCCAATTTATAGAAATCCTTGAGGTTATTTCATTCGTCATATCGGTGCCCAACATGAGCCAGGTATATAGTCTGCTACACGAAATTGTCCTCCTCCATTCCGTATCTCCATTCTTAGTTATATCAATAAAAACATCAATATACATTTTAGGTAAAATAACGGACAGTTGAGAAAGTCCTCCTCCTAAAAGTTTTCTAGGCCTTTTGATAGCTGATAAGTAACTATGGTGAAACAGGTTGTTCAACCACTTTCCCTCCTCCTTGATTGCCCTCTCGGCGATTATAGGGCATGAAGATGCTTTATATAAAATGACCGGGACGATTTTTGTGTTATACAGGTCGATTCTCTTCTGAATATTAAGTCTCCTCCACGCCATAGTTTTATGAAAAGCCATAGAAGCTAAATTAATCCAGTTGACTTCATGGACACCCTCATTACACCACTCAATGCCCAAAATGTCAACCCTTTTTTTAACCTCGCAAGAGGAAATTTTCACTCCCAGAGAGGGGTTCCAGGATCCAATCGGTAGAATAGCTGTTTTCGCTTTGTTGAGAGAGAGTCCAGACGATTTTTCGAATTTCGTAAAATAATTTATTAAAAGTTCCACTCGTTTTGTAACCTGAGCCGCTGAGTTCCCTTCCACTGTTAGGGTGACGTCATCAGCGTAAAGGTCAATCAAGTGGCGATTTCCCTCGAAGTCAACACCAAAGCCCTCAAATTTTCTAAGCACTCTAGCCACAAAGTTTTCAAGTGCGATGATAAATAGAAGAGGAGCTGAAGGGCAGCCCTGTCTACAACTCCTGCCCAAAGTAATTGGGCTACTTTCCTGGCCATTGATTGATATTGTGGAAGAGCCATTTAACAGTAAGGCCCGCACTGGGTTGAAAAATTTTCTTGGTAAAACTTTGGCTACTTCTTTAAGGACATGCCCATGCTGGATAGAGTCGAAAGCTTTTGAGAAATCGATCGCAATTATGGCCCCAAATTTTTGCCTTTTATTAACCGAATCAATAGACGCTTGGATGTTACGCGAGATATCCGTTATCTTTCTTTGCTTTAAAAATCCCTTTTGGTGAGTGCTAATGTTTTTTTGAAGTTTTGTAGCCATTTCTTGAGCTAAAATGCCTGATAAAATTCGATAAGATTCATTTAAAATTGTGATTGGTCTCCAATGGCTAAAATCAGATCCATTTCCCTTTTTAGGAATTAAAACAATTCTTCCTTTTGTTAAAATCTTTGGCATTTTTCCTTTCTTCTCCATTGCTTCGCCAATCTTAAGCAGGTAAGGTATGACTTGCTCTGGTAAAAGAGAATAAACTTTTCCGATGATTCCATCCGGGCCACAAGCTTTGTTGTTTTTTATTTTTTTATTTAGATAAAGAGATATTTTAGCCGAAGTAAATATTTCTGAATCCCCTTCAATCCAACGTTTTGCCCGGGGAAAATTGCCTTCTCTATTTCCCACTATATATTGAAAGCGAGATCTAAAATATTCCACGATAGCTGTCGTCTCAGTTATGGATATTCCATCATGAATAATCCTTTTAATGGTTGACGCACTGCAAAATTTTCTATTTGAAAGATCCTGAACTCTCCTGAAACGATCATTCTCTTTATGGACTTTGTCTTCGAGTTCAGCCTCCGCAATCTCGGCAATCCTAAAGTATTTCACTGTATCAGCCATAAAAGAGCGTGCAAAAATAGAATTCTTTCTAAGAACTGCTTCTATTTGGGACTGATCTTTCTTCGCTGTTAATCTTTTTTCTTTGAGGAACTGAGAAGTAGTCCTAATAATGATTTTGTTGAGTTTACGGAGAGCTTGGTCCGAAGATCTAAATTTGGAATGACCGCTTACAAGTCTTTTCTTTAAAACATTTAAAAAAGTATCATCCTGCAGCACCCATCTAGGGAATTTAAAACGTCCACCAGGAAGATGATATTTTAGGTCCAAAAAGATGAGTTTATGATCCGAAAAGGGTTCTGGACGGTAGGAAGCTCCTTTCACATGACGGACTAGGGAAGGAGAAGATAAAACTAGGTCTATTCGTGAGCGTAAATGACCACTTGACCATGAAAAGTCCCCATGGTTTAGCTTATCCATAATATCAACCAGGTTAAGATTGCATATGATTCGATTTAAAATATAACTGTTTGGGTATTTGTTGATTGGCTTATCAAGGTCCACATTGAGATCCCCAACTAATAAAAGAGGAATGGGGTTATTTAAATTATTATTTACTATAGCTTGATAAAAAGGGTAGCATTTGACGTTAGGTCCATAGGCGTTTATAATATAAAAAGCAAATCCGTTGGTAGATATTCGAATTTGGTGCCAGTCACTTCCAAACGAATATTCCTTTATACATGCCACCACTTTTATTCTTTTTGTGATAAAAGTTAAAACTCCTCTTTTCGAACCAGAGCCAGTAAAAAAATGATGGTATTGTTTTGGTAAACAAAGGGAGCAACCATCCTCACATGATGTTGACACCTCGGTTGAGATATCTTGCAGACAAATAATGTCAGGCTCGAATGTCTGCAAGTGTTTTAAAAGAGCATGTCTTTTTCTTCTTTCTTTTCCACCCCTTGTGTTTAGGGAGATCAATTTGCTTATCCCCATATTGGCCTTCATTTCTGTATTATCTTCAACTGGGAAGAATTCAGAGATTTTAGACTGCATACAATTATAAAAGTGTTTGAAATAAGCACATAAATTCAGCTCATATATTGCTAAGCACTTAAAAGATAATTAATCCTGAACTAAGCATAAGTTTACGCTTTTGTTACCTTTGAGGGATTATGATCACTGTCCGGAGAATTTGCGGAATCCGGTTTGTTTCGTTTTCCAGTGGAGTGAGAACGAGTACGATGTTCAATTATTAAAGAGGTGTCAAGATGTGGTTTCAACTTTTTATTGAGATGGCAATCGTAGGTGGAAGTGGTTGCCGAAGATTGCTGTTCGGATGGAGTCGGTGTAGTAGGGGCAGTAAATTCGTTTCCACTCCCTCTAACAGTGTCTGTAGATGACGCTTCAATTGTAACGAGAAGGGTTTCTTCACCATTAATATTACCCTCCACCTCTCTATGAAGAACGTTATTTTGAGTTTCACCACTACTTTCTACCTCAACAATCATCGAGGAACCGAGTAAGGGCATAGCGGAAGTGCTGCAACCCAGGACTTCATTTTGAATGTCTCCTCCTGTAGCATTGGCAGTCTGAATGACCTCTACTATATCCCCAGAGGAGGTAGAGGGTAAATCCTGACAAATGCCCGGGACTGTCTCAGAATCATTTTCAGCCAATACATCCTCGCAAATTACAGAGCCTATACCCATTGAATTAACCACTTCAGGAACAACTGAAGAGGCGGAGGGGTCTTCTACTCGAACGTCTGTAACTGTTGGAGTATCAATGGAAGAATGAGAAAAAGCTTTTTTCTCTTGAATCATACGAAGCAAAGCACGCTCATAATCTACAATTCGTACCCTTTTCTCCATGCAATGATGTTTCATATGGCCAAAACTAAAACACTTTTGGCATTGCAGCCTCACCCCCGAAAATTTCACATTAATTAAATTTCCTTCAAAAGGTAAAATTTGAGGAATGGAAGCAGGATCTGCGATCATGTTCACAACATAATCGCTATCACGCCATACTTCCTTGTAGTTATTATATTTTGCCTCCGCAAAAGTATCAGTGGGGTTTCTTTTGGGAAGTGGTCATGAACTTCTCCAAACTGTTTCATCCATTCCACCAAACGAAATTCGTTGACCCGCTTAAAGGTATTAATGAGCGTCAGAGATCTTTTTTTTCGTGTCAAATAGGACCTTGTCTATACCCTTCAACTTAAATGTAACCTCCTCTACCGATCCATCTGAGTTTTTTAGCTTTAAAACTCGAGGAACTCTTAAATGACGGAGGCGCTTCCTCACGTCTATAGGCTCCTTTGAGTAAAAGCAAGCCTGAGCAAGACCAAGTCTTGGGTTGGCCCCAGCAATTTCATGCTCCGTAAAGCCAAACATAAAAGCCACGTCATATACATGTATATGTTTAAGGCCATCACCTCTATAGACCCCTCCGTCAACTGAATTCAGGATGAGAACAAAAGTCTCCCATTTATATTTTTTTTCCAAGTTCACATGAACCAAAGCTTCTCTACGAGCAACATTACTCCTCTTTAACACAGAAGAATAAGTACCATTTTTTAAATTTGCACTCTCACTCTCATATCATCAGGGGTTTTTCAGGAGGGTTACGTGACATAACTTATAAAATGTTCCGCAAAAAAGGAACAAATAAAAACAATGTCAACTCTTACTCCTAAAAAGAAAAAGGGACTCCGATTCACGAAAGTGGGTCCTCCGTGTAGCCGATGCCCCAGTAATGTCTAGGAGGGGAAGCTTTGAGTAATTAAGAGGACTTTTCTAATGACAAAAAGTCTCAAATCACTCTGTAGACCGCATTCCACTCCGGGATCCCTCACTCTGTTTTAAAGGTCGATTTCTCCACGAGGAAGAGGCCAATCCTTAAGTTTTAAAGTTGCACACACACGTACACACGTACAATTTTATAGATATACGGAATTCATAAAATACGATAAGGTATGTAAAAAAATAAATCAAAATTTTAATATACAATTTTATTTTAGGGGTTGAACTGAAACAATATTATCAATCAATAACATACAATTTATAAAAAAAATCTAAATTGAGATTCGGTATAACAAGATAAATAACATAAATTTAATGCTTTACAAGGGCATTACTTGCATCCTAAAACGATAGGAGTATTGGCCTAATATCCGAGAATTGCACAGGTCTCTAGAATTATTCGCTTAGCAAAGGGAGATTTGTGAGCTTGACTGACCAATTTCTTGAGCCATCTCGATTGAATTACCTCAATCGACAGTTGTGTATTTTCTTTCTATCTCAGGTCAGTAAAAGGATCAATTCTTTTAAGGGGGGGGGGGGTGGGGGGTTTCTGGTAGGAATTTGAAAATGATACCTCAGAATGTCAAATTTACCTCTATCCTCATCAGGAAGTTAAGTCACATACGATTACAAGCTCATAAAATCACTCTTTTTTTGATAAAAAGGTTTGTTAAAAAACGGTTAATGCTACAAAGCCTAATTATATATTGT
>CP045906.1:2098933-2118876 GCA_013387185.1 Caligus rogercresseyi
TCCTTTTCTGTTATTCATTAAATCGAAAAGAGGCGATCGAATGGTGAAAAACAAATTACTACATAAGTTTACTAAATAACTTTTGGGCCCGTGAGCGGACACTTCCATTATTCGATTTCGTCAAAACTTTCACAAGATGATCTCTATTCACTTAAGTAAAAATCTAGGGGGAATCCCAACTCTCAATCCGAAAAAAAATAAATATCATAATAAAATATAAATATAATATTATAATATTACTATATATATATATAATCCACTAAAGAAAAAATGTTTTATTTTAAATAAAATAAAAGGTTTTAACTCTCCTGAGGAAACCAAATAAAATGTTTTATTATATTTGGGCGTAATGGCCCTACTTTGCATGTTAATGAATGATGAAATTACATTTTATAGCCCTCTGTCATGAGAACATTATCACATGTATTAAAAATGAAGACACTGATTACCTCGATAGAATTTGTTTTTAATGGAAAACGTTGTTGTAATCTGTTTATGTTTGTTCTTTTTAACGTCCGTTACTTGAACATGAGATTGTACAGATATAAAATAAGCTTTTTTAATCTTTTTTGAAGGCCTTAAAATTCCAAAAAAACAAGTTGCATGAAGTCATAAACTTTATAATGACACATTTAATTATGAAAAATGAAACGTGAGATTAACCAGGTACAGACTGGTTTTTTCTGAAGTTTAAATTTTGTATTACTAAATATTTTTAGATAACCACACTTTACAATTAACTTAACAAAAGGCTATTTTAAATCTTTTTTATTATTTAGAAGGTTATAAAAAGGATTATATATAATTAAATATTATGGTTTATAATAAAATATATAAATAAAGGGCGTTACATAAAAATATCACATGAGTGATTAATTAAAGGCTTCATATTCTTTTCAAAAATTTAAAATATCTCTTTGACTATTTTTACTTTACATCAAATTTTCAACTTAATAAGGGTTATATTATTTTATTTAACTATTGATTACACGTTATCATTTGTACATTAGCATCCAAAACACAATTGTAGATGTTTTAATGTCCACAACTTCGCCAAAGAACCCCTCTGATTCCATTAGGTATTCATTAGGCAGGTTCGCCTCCCGGGAATGTAAGGCCAGTATTGGTCAACCTCATTTAAAAGATTATTTATTCGATAGAATGATTTTACACACCATAATGGTTAATAATATATAAACGGATGCAATTTTATCGAACCAAATAAGCAAAAAAAAACAACATATGAAGTTGAGTGTATTTTGACCACGTCCTCTCCCTCTTCGGGTTTCACGACAGTTTTACCCTATTCACGAGCTTTTTCTTTTAGCTACTAATCATGCATTGAAGTGCAGAGACCTAATTTAGTTGTTAATTTTGTGCCGACATTTTTTTATTGACTTGTTACTGGATAAAAAAATAGATTTATATTCTTTTATACAATTTTCCTTAAAATGTATTAAAATTGGCTCATCCGCAATGAGCTACAGACCTTATAAAAACCTTTTGTTACATTCGTTTATAGCGGAAATTTAGAGATTTTCATCTTCAACGAGATTATTTCGGCAACGAAGAGTAGAACAATCATCAAACTTGTCAATAAGCTTTACTATCATTACCTCTGTAACCAAAGGGATTAAAGGACTAACACCTTTGGTTATCTTGTTTAAACTGATCTGTATTTCGTAAGAGGTATTTCTTTTTATACCTCTTTTTATAAATATTCTTTCACAAGTTTTTATTAATTATAAAACGAAAAATGGAGGTACATATAGGAGCAGAGAGAAGGACTCTGCTACATCTCTACCAAGTCGTCGATGTAGCCCCTCCAGAACGGATGATGGTCTCCAACCTCCTCCTCCTGAGGACCTTGCGCGTGTTCCTGATTTACTCTGGGGGAAATAACGTACCATTTGCTGGTTGATGGAGTCCTTCAGGGTGCTGAGCTGGCGGATGGTGTAGGTAGCTCTGTTATCGACTTTCACCCCAAAAAGAATAGTTGAAGGGGTTCGCGTCTGGGCCATAACGTTGTTCAAGAGATGCAAATTGGTCTCTATCATCTTTTCTGTCATATGTTTCATAACTTGAGTTATACAGCTATTTCTTAGACTAACACTTTTAAGACGGACACCCCTTATTTGAATATTTCTTAGACACGTACCTTTGATGGACAGAAACTTTTAAATTTAAATATACCCACAAAATGACCATTATATCAAAAGGGAGTTACAGTCAATGAGACTTCTGATTATTATAAATCTAACATATTGGGGTTACAAATGCATTGGAAATGGACCTTTTTGGCCATTGGCCACACATTTGATACCCTAATGTGTCACGAATGTAACCGGCGGAACTCAAAAGTCCATTGGCCGTGCATTTGTACCGCCTCCATAATATCATAATTGACCGATCCTGAGCCCCAAAAGCTGTGATCAAAAATGTGATTTTTATTGGCCGTCTACAAATGTCCTTGGCTAAAAAAAATATGTGTATAAGAAGTGTTTACTTTTTAAAAGTGTCCAGGAATACATACTGGTGTCAATGTTCTCATATTTGATGTAGTCTTATGAAATATTGTATATTCTGACAAAAAAAATAGTTTTTAACGTAAACAAACATACTTGTTAACATAAATGTTTTCCTTCATCACCTTATTATATTTTTATAAAGAAAATTATGGAAAAAATATATTTCATGTTTCAAGAATCCCATCATTTTGAAGCAGACTGAAGTTTAGGCAGGGATACATAATAATAGGTCTTGTTTTTATGTGTATATACTAAATATATGCTCAATCTTTTAATAAATGAATGGTATTAAATATGTAAAATCTGACGATAGAAATGGGTATGAAAATAACAAACTTTTATTATGTATCAAAGTAAGTCGGGATAAGATTTTTAAATGCAATATTGTGTTTGATTTCAAAAAAGAGTCTGTCAAAAAAGTATTATTTTTTTCAAAAATGAACTTTTTTTTTCATTACAAGACTTTCATTTAATAAATATATATTTTTTGTAACCATATACATCGTTAAAGTTAATTAAATGACATAAAGTCCTTTTAAACCCCCCTGGTAGTCCAAACCAATAGAATGCGTAATATATACCTAGTTTTTAAATATTTTTTCTAGGAACAGCATTCCAAATTTTGGCTACGTTGTTTGAAGAAAAAACAGTGCAAACTTATCCTAAATATGTCACGACAACAAAAAAAATACTACTAATCAAAAACAAATAATGTTAAGTCCCATATGCAGTGAGTGAGATTTTAAGTCCTGAGGATCTCCGTGGAAAATAATCCTAGTAGCAGCCGCCAGATATACTCCCTATCCCTCAAAATCCCTTCCATAACCAACAACTTGTGAACTCTCCCTACGAGGGAAGTCCATTGTCCAACAAAGTCTTAGAGCCATGCTATGTTTTATTAAGAAGTTATTAATTTGTATAGTTATTACAATCTTAATGCTTGTTTTAGTTTTTTTTAATTCATTGTAGTGATGAATCATTATTATAATAAGAATTTATATCATAAGTCAATCATACCATTGCGACAAATGTTTTTTGTTGTATCAATTGTGATGATTTTGTAAAATATTTCACAGTTCAATTTTACAGAATGTACATAAATACATAAAAACCAAAGCTAATACGTTAAAATGAAACACAAATAAACATTATAGTTTAAATTTTTGGATTGGAGATTAATTAAACATATTTTACGACGATAATAACTTAAAAACACAAATAAATAATATCGAATCATTTAAAATATCGCACAAGAAATATTGAATAAGCTATTGCATCTTAAAAAGCACTTAAAATTATAAATATTTTTGGCGATGATGAGGGATAAAAGATGGATAATATTGGATCTCCTTAGACGTATAGGACCATAGTTCATTCTGAAGAGAGGGAATCTTCAATTTCAACGCACCATACCCAGCCACAGACGAGAGAAGCACACTTCTTAGCTCGTACGGATGAAGAGGGTCCCACGATGTAATTTTCTTCGCAATTAAGGCCTTCGCGTTCCAAATAGCGAAGTTTATGGCTTTGGTACACGACGATTTGGCATTGTTGCCCATACCAAATAAAATCATTGCTTTGGAGTATTTGTTTGCCGATCCTTTCCTAAGGCCTTGTGATGATTTCTTCGTCGTTGTATTAATTTAATACTAAAAAGCTTTCTTATTCATTTTATACGTAACTCCCTCGACTACTATTTTTTCTCTCGATCAAAATGTATGTCTTTATTGATATTCCTTTGGATGATGACAGAATACGAACATTTCGTGAGCGTCTTTAAATATTTTGATGAGACTTCCAGAGTTCACATTCAAAATCGATACTTAAACCATCGTTCATTAGATGTCAATAATTTTTTTAATGCTATCTATTTTTATAAGGAGGCACATTAAATTTTGTCGATGCAAATATGCAATAAATGGAGTTAAAATAAGAAGGTCATGCATTTTCTAAGGAACAATGTTGTCGTGTAGTATACTCACATCCCAAAAGACGATAAGGGGCGGTCAATGAAGTATCCGAATCTAATAGATTAAAATTTCTCAGCCAGCTTGTTTATTAAACGATTGTCCATTTTTACGTCAGCATCTATATCTGCGTTACGTGTTGCAATTGTTAAATCGTTCAAGAAGCCCCTCGTCGGCATCTCCCTCTGCAAAGATAATCAAAATATTTTTACGATATCTGCAGCACCGACACAAAGTTTGCATTTTCCTCTGTTTGCGCTATGCAATCTCCCCAAATATCGTTATTTCCCTCTTATTTCTCAAAGTCGTCTCTTTCCCCTCTCTCTCTCCCTCTTTCTGTCTGTCTATTTGTGTGTGTCTGCCTCCCCCCTTCTTGTTGTTGTTTTGAATGTCTCTCTCTGCTACTTTATTTATACTTTAATAATTTCCACAAATATATATATATATATAATCGATTACTCCAAGACCATTATAACTTAAGGGATTGTGGACTCTCTTATAAGATATGTTTCTTTTCTTTCCCAATCTCAAAAATGCGTCCTCTACTGACTCCTTTGACTAATATTTAATAACTGAAGAAAAAACTAATTAACAGTTTCATGGTTTTAATATGAAAAATATAAATTGAATAAGAGCGCGTGTTTGGGTTACCGAAAGTTTGATGACTAATTATGACGCTATAATAATTTTTCATACATTTACGATGATTTCAAAGAAACGAAATAGGTATAAAAATATATTTTTAAAAAAATAAATAAATAAGGAAGTACTTTTTGCATTGAACATCATAATGTGATTACATATACTAAAGTTTAAAATGACATTGCTGATGAGTCAAACTATATCAATCGGCATCAAGTTTTTTAAATATAAGTTTATTTATTCACAGAAATTACACATATATCATATAAATAAACATTGTAGTTTAAAATTAGTTCCCTAAATATAAGTTATTCGTCAATGTTAAAACAAAGCACAATATATATTAGACAATAACAATAATTATAAAAATTATTCTTTAAAAATTAAATCAAATAAAAGTAACAAAACATTGTATAATGAATAAGGTACAATTTTGAAAATTTCCAGGATAAATAACTTCTGCAGAAGGCGTAAATTATAATATTTTATTCAACTTCTTAATTTTGCTAAACCTTAATTATTTTTTTTAAGAAATTGAGATATTGCTTTGAGGAAGACGGATAAAATCTGACTAAGTCACCTGTATACATCCAAGAGGAATAATTGACATCAGGGATCTTAATGGATAAGGCTGAGTACTTAGCTGTAGAAGAGATCAAAATAGTTTTGATATCATACTTGGATATAAATCGGCGCTAGCTAGCTGTTGAGAAATATAACTTCGGCAACTTAGAAGAGACATGTCCAAGGTACGCGTTTAGAATGTGTGTTTATTTATGCAATATTAACCATGCCTGAAGAGTTAATTGAATATATGATGTTAAATGATTATTTTTAAATTCATTAGATCCATATAAAGAATTGGTTTCAGAGTAATGTAACTCCTATCATAATAGACAAAACAAAACGGATTTAGAACTTTATTTTATGAAAAGAACCAACTTTTGTTTTGGTTATTACATTACATTGGGTCAAATTTTGGGGAAAAGAGAGAAATGTTGTCCGTACACCAGAGCCCTATAAGTAGAGTTACGTCGTAAGACCTGTCTGTGTAGCAGCTGACTCTCAAGTCAGGCTCAAAACATCATAATTTATCAAGGGAGTTTTAAAGAAACAGTCTTTTGAGATATTGTTTTCGAAGTATAAAAACAATATGAACTTTAAAGATCTACTTTAAAAAAACTTTAATTTCATGAAGAAACTATTCTTCTTCTGGTTGATTTATATTTTTTTTCGGAAAAATTTATTAAGGAGTTACAAAAGTTGAAAGAATATTTAAACTATATGTAAAAGAATTAGTAAAAATGAAACAAATAGGATCTTCAATAACAGAAATGGCAGTTCAACTAATTAGATCATCATAGAGAATATACCACAACTTCATGAACTATAACAATATATTATATCAAGGTATATAAAAATTCGTTTGCACATACATTTACGAGAACAGATGACTATAGTAAAAAATAGGTCTAATAAAACCTCCAATTTATTTGGAAGTAGAAGTATGTGCATGAGAAAATTATGTAAATAATTATCAAACTCATGTATGTTATTTATATATATTTATATTTTTTATAACTATGTTTTTTAAAATATATTTCAATTATTAAAAAATATAACTTCAGATAGCGAGTGACTGTATTAAATTTTTGCAACCCTGCAAAGATTACGGCAAGATTTTCAATACGACCCTTCATGCCTTTGTAGAATGTCAAGCAGTACAAATTCTTACTGAGTTTGTATGTCTGAACATAAAAGGGCTTGAAAAGAGAGCTCGGCAAAATACTGGAAAGCGGTTATATTATTTGGACTTGGCAGAAAATGTACCACCCCACGAGAAAAAGTGATAAACGTCGCAATTTAGAACTCCAAATCTCTAATTGCGAAGCGAATTACTTCTGGAGACCCTTTGCATTCGTCGGATATTAGGCCAGTACTCCTTTCGGTAGCGGCAAGTATGCTTCCCTGGACTGAAGATCCCCTCTCTTTCAGTTGGCTCATGGACTGCGGCTTCAAAGGAAATTAAATACTTCTCTTTTCTTGCCTCCATCCACCGGAAGACATTATCTACAATAATGAAGAATTTTAAGAATTGCAAGTAATGTCATTTTAAAGCTCTAATTCTATGTTAATATAATTTTAGTACGTATGTCAATTGAGATTTTTGAATTGTATTTTATTGTTAAAAAAGTGCTTTTAGTTCAACCCCTAAGATAAGTTTGTAAATTAAAATATTTACTTATGTGATTTTTTCATATATTATCTTAGGCTTTTTATGTATTCTGTTGTGCATATTATAAAATTGAACTGTTGAATAAAAAAATATTTTCTCTTATTATTTTGTCATTTATAATAATCATTTCACTAATCTGGGATATATAAATTTGGTTCAATGATAAATTCAGTTCATTGATACTTAGGATAGTTTTTGGACAATTGTTTCTTAGGGATACAAAATTTTATTTACAACATTATTTACATTAGAAAATGTCTGCTTCGGTTAAATATCATAGAAAATGAAATTTACTCAACTAAATCCGATATTTATTTAGACAATATTGTCCCGTTTTGTTATATTTTATATTTATTTAGTAATAATGTTGAAAATATGGAGTTATATGCATATGAGAGACTATTTATTTACTGAAACAATACCCCCAAGAAATGAAAGGTTTTATACGCATGTTTTCTCATTGATTCCAATTTATTTATCCTAAGAATAAGATAGGAACAATAATAATTTCTTTCATTCCATGCGTTGTTTTGAGCCCAACATACTATTTCACCAGGTGGCGCTCCAATCTATTGTCGTAACTCTTCTTATAGGGCTCTGCCGTACACAAGTTCGTCGATGACCGCGTCAAGTTACATGAGTCCTTTTGGAAGTGGGATGATGAGAGGTGGAATAAGTATACTCGAACCGGCATGAAAGTAGTATGAAAAATACTTAACTGTTTTTTGCTATAAAAGATACAATTTTTTGTTATTATTTTTTCTGCATATTCATCCGAAACACCCTTTTATTTCATAATTTGATGCACAATGGACTTAATAGAAGAAGGAAGTACTGGACTAAACAACCGATAGGCTTCATTTTATGTAGTTTGTAAAATGAAATATAATTGTATATTTTTTAATGCCGATGACACAACGAAAAAGTGGAAGGAATACTCGTTTTACCTTGATTAGTTGATGTTGAAAACTTTTTAAAAATGACATAAATCATACCCTGTGACATCTTTTAAAGAGTACCTGTATTTGAAACATAAAATTGGGTGCCTTTGTGGACTGCCCCATGATTAATATTTAAAAAAAAGTTTATTGCCCTCAACGTAAAAGGCATGGAAGACATCAAGGCATCTAAATACTGCAAAGCCACAGTACTCTTTGGTCTTGGAAAACGGGATCTCTCCGCAAGGGCGAAAGCAATAAATTGTACTCTCCTCGGGGCGAAAGGATTAATTGCCCGAAGACTGACCACAGATAGTCCAATTATTCCATCGGGATTATGGCCAATTCTAATATCTGCCGCAGCTCGCTACGCAGCTTTGGACTTAAAAATTCCCTCTGCATCTGACTCTTCATGGACATTAGCGGCATCTGTAATTAAATATTATCTCGGAATATCACACTCTTGAAAGTAATATATAAAAGACTTTTAAAATATTTTAATAAGCGCCCCTGAATGTGTTTACTTTTTGTAAACATGTGATCTTTTAAATGTATTTAATTTTTTGTTCAGTATCGATGATAAAATTTAAGCTAAAATGCTTATTTATATAGTCAGGGGTCGGCAACTCGCGGCTCTAGAGCTGCTTTAGTGGCTCCCTGGAGCTTTTCCATGAATGTTAGAAAATGAAAAAAGATCGAGGAAGAAAATATATAGGACTAGAACGTTATGAATATTATATACGAATAATTTTTTGTGGCTCCAGACACAATTTTTTATTTCTCTTGGTCCATTATGGCTCTTTTAATATTTTGGGTTGCCGACCCCTGATATAGTTTAACTATATATTATCATCGATATTTATATATAATCTTATGTATATATTTTTTTCTGAACTGTGAATAAAAAAAATTGGGTGACGATATCAATGGAGTTTATTGAAGGACTTTTCCTTAAAGACTTACTCAAGTCGAGTCAATTTTCTCTCTTTTGAATGATTTACTAAACTTATTTATAAGGAAGCCATAATAATAATTCTCGCAAACTCACCAATCAACATCCTTTTATCTATTGGCAAGTAAATTTTCCCTCTTTTTAGCACATTATGTTGAGACTGATGGATCATTGATCAAAACATATGTTTATAGTTTATATCATTCTTTCCCTGATCGTGAAGAGTTCACACATCTAATTAACAAAAATATGACGTGCTATACAGTATTGGGATAGTGTATGGCTCATTTTATGTATGGCTTATTCTGCTAGAAGTGCCATTTGGCAAATATAAAATGGGAAAAATTCGATTGTGATTTTCTTTTGATATAAAATGCAGTTTTACTACAACTAGAGAGTAGCCATATGGTATCATGGAATTCGTTGCAAAATATCCATAATATTACAATTCTATATCAAAGTATTATATTAGGTTTGTACATTATTCAAGCTAATTTTCTTTCCGCCAATCATGCCAAATGTCAAAGAGTGCTATAATCACTATTTTTTAGGAATGGACATATCTGTCCATAAGAAAGTCGTTAATTTGGTCAGAGCTCTCTGCTCTCTCTGACATTGGACTCGAGATCAATTTCTTTTAAAACAACACATTCAGTACGAGATGATAGATCTCGAACATTGCTTTAGTTATCAAAGCTTTAAAGCTTGACTTGAACAGGTAAAAATTAAAGTATATGTTTATTTATGTATCTCAATCCGCAAAAGGAAACGAAAATTTGTGAGTCTTTTTTTTTCATGATATTAATTATACTTTGAATATGTTTTTGTTCTAAAGAAATTGCAGTGTTCCTGCAGATAAAGCATATAAACCAATCCAACCAACCAAGGATATTCTTTTAGATGACGTTAAACAATATTGTCCTTTCCCTCTCGGGAGGAGTCGAACCTGTGCCCTCAATATTTAGAGTAGAAGAGCCTTACAGCGAGACAAAGTCTTGATACTCACAAATTTGTTACATTAAAAAAATCGCCACACAAAAAGGCATTAAAAATACGCAAATTGAAGTACTAAAATAAATATAGCTTTAATGGCTGGGCATATTTTGAGCAAAATAAATATAATCTAACGAACTATAGCTGGTATGAGATGGATTTCTTAGGACTCATAGGGAGCAGGTGTTGGCTTATAGGCAGGGAGAGGTGCTGGCTTGTAGGCAGGGGCCGGAGCAGGCTTATAGGTTTTGATTGGAGCAGGCTTGTAGGAGGGCTGAGGTGCGGGTTTGTAGGATGGCTGAGGAGCGGGTTTGTAGGACGGCTGAGGAGCGGGTTTGTAGGATGGCTGAGGAGCGGGTTTGTAGGATGGCTGAGGAGCGGGTTTGTAGGACGGCTGAGGAGCGGGTTTGTAGGACGGCTGAGGTGCGGTTTGTAGGATGGCTGAGGAGCGGGCTTATAGGTCTCAACTTGGGGAGCAGGCTTGTAGACCTTAATGGGAGCAGGCTTGTAGACCTTCACGGGGACTGGTTTGTAGACCTTGATGGGCTTGTAGGATGGCTTGAAGACAGGTTTTTTAGGCTCGTATTCGGGGTAAGTGGGCGTTCCTTCGTACTGAACATCCGCGACGTAGCCAGAGTATCCGTCAACGGTGTAGGTCACGGTCTGAATGCGGCCGTCGGGAAGAGCCACTTGATAGGAGCCAGAGATCACCTTGGCATCCGAGTCCTCCTGTGCAGAGAACTTGAGACCCGCATAGTCATCTGCCACGGCGTATTGGTAGTTGTAGGGCTTAGGAGACTCGTCATAGGACACTGGCTTGTAGGCGGGTGCTGGCTCATACTTGGGAGCTGGCTGATAGGAGGATGAGGCGGCTGTATCATCAGCGAGGACGGAGGACAGAAGAGCACACGCTACTACTAATACTCTGTACATGGTTTATGATTGTAGGATGTTTATGTGGAAGTGATTGTTTAAATACTGATACTCTCTGTGATGGGGGAGGGATCCTTTATATATACTCGAAGGAGCATTTAAAAGGGTGTTTGAAGACAAGTGCACTCATGGATTTTGATAATGGAAGAAGAAGAAAAAGAAGAAGAAATTGCCGCGCTTTAATTTAAAACTGTACATGAGAGGAAAAGGATCTTGTATCCTTGTGTGTCGAGGGTGGAGGAAAGGAAATAAATATCTATAGAGCTCCTTACACAGGTGGTGGCTCTCATTAGAATATATTAGTATAATTACTTAAATCAAATACCCCTTAAATTAATTTATCATGGATAAATTCATATATGGATATAACAAATTGCAAAACACTCCCATGGCATATTTATTACGATTGTGCTTCATTGCAAGTGTAACGCAAAAAAAATCTTTAGTCGTATGAAGCTAAGATATTAAAAATTAGAAAGATTAAAAAATATTTTTAATGAATTTTTTGTAGAAAGTCTTCTACGGCCGATCCAAATAAGGAGAATATGCAAGTTTGCAAGAGAAAAAAATATAATCTTACCTTATTTTGTGGTCATAAATATGTTATATATTTCTTTTCGACAACTTTAAGCGGTTTAAAAGTACGTTCTCTATATATATTTTTTTCATTAAATAATATATTTATTATATAAAAATATATCAGGGATAGTAGTTTCTACAAAGTACATTATTTTTTGTTTCTATTTTAATATGATTGGCAATAGTACAAATACCTTTAAAATGCCGAAATAAGCATTTCATATCCATGTTAAAACCATTCAACGTCTTTTTTAACAACAATATATTATATAATTATGAAATATTAGACCTTTTATTCTGTAGAATGTTCATATATATTATATTTTTAAACGAAGTCAATATAAATGCATTTTCCTTTAATATGTAAACAAAATAACAAACCTTTTGAAATTCTAAAGCATACCAATTTGGTAACTCAATAACTTGTCATAATTACTCTTACACAATTATTTAAGGAAGTCGTGAAAAAGAGCCTTGGAGCTGCGCTTAATCTTACCCAGGCCCTATAAGGACTTTATGAAGCACATACTTGCCACAAGTAAAAAAATAATATTTAATTGCTTATTTTAGTGGTAGGTACATAATTATGGAAGCACGCTTCGTTCACCAGGGGCCTAAGAAAATCTCCTTTGCACTAAAGGGTAAATGGGCTTCAAATGCGAAGAATGTAATTGTGGCTTATATAGATATTTATAGGTAAATAATGGATATTGCATAGAAAATGAATTATCATCAGAAAGCATTAATATATTTATAAAAGAGAAATTTGGGTTTACCCAATCTAACAAGAGTGATTTTATAGTCTTTAATGCACAAAACAAATAATCTTTTTTATTTCTATGAATACAAAAATGAAGCGATTACATTTAAACTAGAGGCATGTATACCTCAGAGAGTGCAAACCTCCGCCGATCCCCGCCAAATGAATCACTTACGGAATTACAATCCAATCATATATGTCTACATAAGTAGTGTGTTTGGTGAATAATGAGTGAGGAGAGAGCCATCCTAAAAACATCCATTGACGTCATACTAGTTATTCGTCAATTCAGAAATATGGATGTTTAACTATTTCTTTTCTCCATCATGCTCTTAATATTAGCGTTATATTTTATTTAATTTTTATATTAAGAGGAAGACGGAAGAGAAAGAAATTTAAGCACCCAGTGACGTAGATATTAGCTGATAAATGTACAATTACGTCAATGAATATTTTTTAGCGTTTGTTCTTTCCTACTCCCTGAATAGAGACCCCATTTCATTATTAATATTTTTAGTATTTAGCTCATTTTGCATCTTAATAAGCACTCAGAGATGCCAAATTTAATCACTTGTTTCTTTGGTATTTCCAACAAACTCCACAAAGTTTCATCCGAATCCGTTCCGAACTTTTTGAGTTATCTGCTGACAAACAAACTAACAACCAACGCCACTGAAAACAATACCTCCTTCGGCGGAGGAATAAAAATAGGAAAAGCTTTTAATAAACGATATCGATGGACATTTGATCCATAGTAGAACCCACTTGAATGTTTATAAGTACACATACAACAATAAAATGGGTTTTACCAAAATGTATGCCAGATGTTCAGTTATTTTAATCAGTGTCTATTGTTTTTTTAGCAGTAAACTTCATTGTTATGCAATTTGAATAGTAAAGTAAAGGCTAGTGGCACCTAATTATCTTATAAAGAACTTTTTATATGTTAAGAAATTATATAGGACATATTTATGAGGGTATAAAATCTTACCAAATACTCCTTTAAGTTTGTAGTTTCTTTAAAAATGTATCTGATCGTTTGACAATATATATATATATATATATATTATATATAATAGATTCACAAATAACTAATTTCTGCCTTTTTGTGACGACAAATACCGATCAAATCATGGAATACATAGAGCTGCACCGTCATGTGGCATCTCGTGACATTACCTAAGAGATGGGAGTTTAAACCATTTAAAGTAATCTGCAGAAGGCTGGATAAAAAGCTTGATGTTTGAGTGCCGCATGACTTGACACAAAAAAAAATTGGGACCAAATCAACGCCTGTGTTATGCTGCTGAACGAACTCGACCCACTTTTGCCGACGAAAAATGGATCCCATACGACAATATCAAGCGAAAACGGTCGTGGTCGAAGCCCGGTGAATCATCCCAAACAGTATCCAAGCCTAGATTGACGACAAGGAAGGTTTTGCTGTGTATTTGGTGGCATTGGAAGTGAATCATCCAATATAAGCTGCTCCCATATAGCCAAAAGCTTAATTCTACTTCTACATCGAACATCTGTACCACTTGAAGGAGGCAGGAAGTGTCCAGAACTGGCAAACAGGAAAATGCAAAATCACACACTTCGTTGATTACTCGTTAGAAGTTACGAGAGCTCGGATGGGATTTTTATCGCATCCACCATATAGTACCACCTTTTCCTGTCCTTGGCAAACGCCCTTGATGGTGTAAAGTTGAACTCAATACGAGGCTTGTGAAAAGTGACTGTCCGAGTTATTCAAAATAAGCGGGGGCTTCTACGAGGAAGGTATTAGGAAGTTGCCGTCTAGATGGAAACAAATTATCGAACAAAACCGTGTATATTTGAACTAAATCCGATCACTTTAAAACTTTTATAAAGCATTGAAATAGAGCAAAAAGCGAAGAAACTTTTTGAAAAACTATATATATATATATATATATATATATAGAGAGAGAGAGAGAGAGAGAGAGAGAGAGACTGTATTATTCATATCTTATATAACATAAATTCAAATACTACAACTTGTATAGTTTCACTTATGTCTTTCTTATATAATTAATTTGAAACAATTTGATGGTATTTGATTAGATATGTCATTTTACAATATTTTTACCCCCATAAAGGAGTATTTTAAACTCTATATAATCATTTAAATGACGATATATTGTCTCTCTATGGCAATATAACTAAATAAATATTGAAAGTGGACATTCAGTTAATTCAAAATGAAGGTAGAGCGATAGCTCAGTGGAAGCAAGTTCAATTCTCAATATTTCGACTCCCGAGAAGGGAAGATCTTTTTTACCAGTCCCATTGAAAAGATCGTAGCTTCGATAAATTTAACTTTTTAATGCTTATTCATGTCCACACATATATTACATTTCTATTTAACGAAAGGTGTAAAAAAAATGTGGCAAATACTTTTTATTTTTTCCGGCGGATTTTTTAAGACTAAATATAATGCATATATGCGCACAAACTTTTAGCTTTGTACATACTATTCTAATGTTTGAATTGCAAAAGTTTATACATTACTCAATGCAATCAAATAAAAGGCCCATCCATTACATGCATTTGTAATGCGGTAGTTTCACTACAGTAAAGGGAGCAACGGTGTGTTTTGGTGGGGCGAAATCCAAAACAGAAGTCCAGGGGTTATTCATGGTCCCTTTTAATTGTAAGAAATATTCCATCCTTGATTCTATGAAAATAATTGCATTTGTTATAGATCATTAAATTCGTCAACAACAACAAAAAACTAGACACACTCATAGCGAGAGTATAACTTATAGTTTCCACGAAGGTCGTTCGGGTCCAATATGTATATTCAATGTGCAAATACATATTCATTATGGTTTTAATTACATTGCAAAATGCATTATAAAGTGTTTTGATGGAAGCTATAAGGTTTTTTTGCATTCGTTTGGGTGTGTTGAAGCATTATAGCGTGTAAATTAGTTAATCGAATCTAGGATCTTATCAATAAAGGTGACCAAAATACATCTTCCCCACTCGGGATACGAACCTGCACCACCTACATTGAGAGTTTATTTCATCTTCTGGGTATAATATTAACTCCTGATATAGATCAGTTTAAAAAAATCGGTAGATTTTTCATAATATATAGACGAATCGGGTGCGATACATTTTTAATTATGAAGCCAAAATATGGTTATAACTAAAATTTAAGGACTCCAACTTAAAATATAAATTCAATAATATGAAGGCATCATAAAAACTAGTTAGCTCTACTATGTAATAATTGCAAAAATTATCATTTTCTGCGAACTGCCCCTTATGGGAGGATTGAAAATGATAGTTTGTTCCACCTAAAGCCGATATTTTTTTTGTAATATGCAGATAATAATGTTGCAAAACTGTATTGAATAAATATATATCGATATAAATTAATTAACAATTTAAAGGGGGGTATATTTTCAAATGTGTGAAAGCCTTAATCTAATGTCTCCAAAAAGCATATATGGATTCATAGAATGTAAAAGATACCTCAAAGTTTCCCCAAAATAATATAAATAAGAGCAGGGATTCGGTAGAAAAATTTCCGCTGGTATAGAAAGTTATGTCAATTGGTATCATTGAATTGTAAGATTTGCTTAACTTTGTGACAATCAAGGATCATAACCATGAATTGCTTACAGTTAATTCCAATCTACCCTTAACGATTGACAGTGAGCAATCGGCATTTCGTAGTTTTTATTATTATTCAACAGTTCATTCTTATGATACGTACAACAGATTACAAAAAAACCTAAGATAATGTATGAAAAGTCACATAAGTATTTTTTTTCATGTACAATTTACTCATAGTTTTAAAGCGTTATAAATGATTGCATCGGTAGACGAAATCTACCGCCGTCAGTAATGATATACCGATTACATAGGTCAACAAAAATCAACTTTAAAATTTAGGTCGGACTAATTTTCATTAATTCTTATAGAGTTTTACAAAGTAAAAATTTAAATGAGTACTTCGATCTAAGCTCTATCAAATTATTGCTACTTATTTTTTCTATAACTTCAGTCCTTGTATGTCAAAAATGGCTCTGAATCGAAAAAAGGGCTGAAAATTTGAAATCCATTTTGCTCTGAATTCCTCACTAACTTTGAAAAATGAATACCATATTCGGATAGGTAGTGGATAAAACTCTATAAGAATTAGTGAAAGTTTGTCCGACCTAAATTTGCCTGTTGACCAATGTTATCAATTCTTGGTAAAAAAATATTATTCACACCAATTCTGTCGTCACGTCAAAGATATTATCCAGCCCAAACTTTTTTCTACGGCATTTCAAGGACCAGGGGAAGATTTCATAATGCATTAAATAAGAGGCCTTCCTGTGGTTTTTTTCTCTCCTACACATTTCATATTTGTTTGTCCTATTTCATTGACAAGGAGAAAAAAATATATTTAATACTGATAAAATAACATTATTTATTATTATTATGGTGGATCAGAGAATCTGATGATTTGTTTTCTCCCTGTGGTTATTATTTGTTATTTCCCTCAAACAAAACGTGTGTTTGTGTGCGTGTGGATTCCTAAAAGTTCATTTGCAGTTCGGTTATTTGGTTCATGGATATTTATACAGACATAACAGTATATTTATATTATTATATCAATAAATAATTCCCTGCGCAAGAGAATCTGGTTTCTCCTTGGTGCACTAACGGTTTCTTTCAAATGAATAATTATCCTTATGTACTCGTAGAATTATTATATATTGCGTAGAAAGAGTATTTAGTCATATGGATGAAAATATACTCTTATTTAATTAAAATGTATAGTTGTCTAGTTACAATTTCATAACTCACTTCTTTTTGCTTATTTGATGCAAGAGAATCGCTCTAGCCGTTTTAAACATTAATATATAGTATAGCCTTAAAATGAGTCCCACTAAGTATGGATAAATATATCCATGGGGATGTACAAAATGTGACCTTCCTCTATTGGTAGCCAAACCTGCCTCATTATGAAAGTCGATCATGCTTCCATTTAAATGCTATCATGTACAATTATATTATTTTGCTAACGAAATAACACATATGAATACACAGTCATCGAAATCAGTGTTCTTTTTTGTTGTAAATATTTAATGTATTATAATCCTTATAAACAAATCAAAAACAATTTCAAGTATATTTCTTACAAGTAAAACAAGGAACACTTCTTTTCAAAGCATTTTTATAGTATGTATTTCAATTGCGTGTGGTTAATAATAATAAAAAAACAGAATAGTTATAAACTCTTCTAGATATTATTTGTCTGATTTCGTGAAAAGAGTTCAAGACAAGAAAAAAATCAATTATGGGTGTGATTTATTGTTCTTTAGATCCATCTAATTTTATTAATTACAACTTTTAAAAATATATTATGAACAAATACTATTATTTTATAGATTTCGAATATTCCTCGTCTAAACTGTTCAGTCCGAACTGAAAAATGTATAAGCATGTATATTTGCTTGATAGCGTGTGTCATGAGGATTTCGAGAAAATCCTTTTATTTATTAATGTTTATATTCATATAGGTAGAAAAACAGCGGAAATGCTTGCTCTAGTAACAAGAAGCTCACTAACCGTCTAGATGACTTAAGCCACTTCTGTTAAAAATAGTTTTTCTTGCAGACAACAATTAGTAATACTTTGTAAGGGAGAAAACAAATCCTTAGTCATAATTGTATAACCCATAATTATTCTGTTCAGTGTTTGTATATATATATCAAAGTGAAAGGGTATCATGCAACGTGCCCATAAGATTTAATCATTTATCATTAACATGTTATTCAATTCATTACGCCCAAATATAATAGTATTATTACATGTACGGCTCAAGGATCACACAGACATGTAACTATATTAGGTATTTAAATTTTCTTGTTTTATTAAGACTTACACTTGTTCTTTATATTCCTTTATGATCCCTGCATGATCAGATTATATGGAAAAACGTTAATACTATTTATAATGGATTTTTATTTCGTTGTTTATAATGTATGTTTGTTTCCAATGAAATTACTTTTAAATTTAAGATGTGAGGCAAATAAAGCCTTTTGCTCGAATACCTGATCTACTTCAACTAATAATTGCAAAAAATAGTTTGTCATATGATACAGGCATTGTTGGCTGAACGCGTCCAAAATATTTAATCTTATTGGCTTTCTTGAAAGGTGAAGGGAAAATATTCGGAATTATGGAAGTTGCTTTTCCCTTTTAGATTTAATGTTAGGCTGTGGAACCATATCCTTAATGAAATATATATGTTTTTTGTAGGGTCAAGTAACTGTAAAAGAATAAACATCACTAAAAAAATATAGATAAAATATTGTGTACTGAAAATAAAATATACATGCTTATGTTAAAAGTCAAGCACTCGCATGCCAAAATGTTTAGTGGAGTTTAGATGAATGAATGGAAAATCACTTGACTAATATTTTTTAAATATATCACAATTCAAATATGTAGCAGAGAAATTGAGTAACCAAAGACCCTTAATAAAAAAGAAACACTGCATATGAGATGAGTTAATTATATGGTCGTTGTAAGTAAAGCGTTAAAGTAAAGTACGCATGCATAACATAAAATTATTCCTTTTTCCCAAAAGGAATTGGCCAAAATTTAGTTCTTCTTTAGTCCGTAAGGGGCGCTTTGATGCTAGAGCTCTTTGAAAATAATAACAAAGTCCTTTTATTATTTATAATTGGAGACGTTTTTACCTTTTATATTTCAAATCATCAAACTTAATCCCTTTAAAACCGGTTTAAATAGGATTGTGACGTAATTTCATGGACTAGCGTCATCTAACGTTAAAGAAAATAACCAAAATTTTGGCCAATTTTTTTGTTTACTTTTTACTTGCATGTGCTACTTTACTTTAACGCTTTAGTTGTAAGTAGCTTTGGCCCACCTCCTTTGAACCAAAGGAAAGAGTCGGCGCCGACTTTTACTGCAAGGTCTTAGAGACCAAAGTGATGTAAGTAAATGTGGAGAACCGGGAAATGGATTTCATCTTCAAACAGGACTCCGTTAGGCTGCACTCGACCAAGATGAGCAAACTTCTTAACAGCAACTATGTCACATTCTGTGACTTCAAGATCAACTCCCCAAACATGAGCCCCAAATATAAGGAATGATACAGAGTTCCACCAAGAACAACATCTGCAAAATCTCCATCAAGAAATACTGAGCTTTTGCCACTCTACACGAGGCCATATGGGAAAGAATAATAATATATAAGGGAAAGAAGGTCGTAATTTGATTTTTTTTTCTAGTCACATAAATAAATATAAACCATTTCTACTCAAGCTTGATTTGTGAGTGTAGTTGAAAAACGTATCTCCTTTGCAATATACGTTTAACTTGACTTCTGTTTACTCCACCATCTTTCATCAATAAACATA